>MU224596.1:234936-267408 GCA_018584345.1 Thuja plicata | reverse complement strand
CCTATAGAATATTATAAGGGGAATGCCCATGTGGCTTTGCATATTGTAATTCTGAAAGTTTGTAATTCCGCATTTGTGGAGATAATAAGAAGTCCATTTTCTGTTCTTGCAAATTGTTGTTGCTTCTATGTTTCTGTCATGTGTTTGTGGTATTAAGGGGAGTGCCCTTCATCAAAGAGATACATGAAGAACATAAGGGAGAATAAAATATTGGAGAGAGCATTATTGGAACTCATATCGAGTGACCCGATGCAAGAAAGGTGTCACATTCAAAACTTTCTACTAGTTGAAGTCTATTGGGAGATAAGAAGAAATCAAAGAAGAGGAAACCAATCGACTTAGAGCAACAAATAATCATTCCCCAAGTTGATCCTAACACTCTAAAGCATAAGGACTTAGTGAAATATTTAAAGTTAGTATATATAAAGACAGCTAAGAGTAAGCTAATTGAAAAGAGGAACAAGGCTACAATACTTGAATATGTCAAGGAAATATTTTCCACCATTGTTCCCGACGCAAAAATTGATGAGACATCGAATCTAATGAATCAATTTGGTGAATTGATCAAGCGGATCAAAGGACCAAATAAGGATATGACAGATTACATGATGAAGATTCACCAAGACAGGATGGAACACAAAATGATGGAAGGACTACTTGAAGCAAGTGAAGTGGATAAGATAATTCTATCCGTGTCATTTGAAGAAATTGAGAATTCTCTTACTTCTATTATTTCATTATTTGAAAAATATTATATTCTTTCATGTTTTACTCAGGATATCAGCCAGAAGGAAGCTGAAGTTGAGAAAGAGTTGACAAACAAATAAAGGGTATACTGATAGAGACTGGATCAGTCCAAACATTTTATGCCAAAGTACATGAACTACATGAAGTTCAAGCTTAATTGAACTAGGAAGAGAATAAGATCTCATTGGAATTGCTTGAACTTCACGCATTTCTTATTCCCACATCCAATCGATGCAGAACTAGCTAAAGTAGGCCAGAGAGCTAGTAAATTTTTGGCAGTAATTACAGTGGACGGTCTTATTGGCATTTCAACAGTTATATCCAAGAATATTGTAGTATTATAGACTCTCTGAGACACTTGGGAGACTATATTGTCAAGTATACAACAAAGGTGTAAATATCTTTTTGACAATTAGACTATAGTTGTAGCAGTTTTTGTCAAACAAAGGGAGATATATTATGGAGGTAAAAGGGATATATTATGTATAAGAGTTATATGAGATTTTTGGAAAAATAAATCATATATGTGAAAATTTTAAAAAAAAAGAGAGAAGAAGGAAAACTGTATAGGGAGTAACTAGTGAGGGGGAGTTATACATTTTGATGACTTTGAATTTTTTTTGTCAAAAATGCCCAACTAATGTCAAATGGGTTGATCGTTACATCTGTAAGTTATTTTTGTTGTCATTAGTTTTGTCTAAGTCACATTTCATGGATAACATAGTCGGTGAATGGAGAAAGTCTTATAAAGGACTATTGGGTAATACACACTGAGGCAGTCGGTCAAGACATAAAGCATTATGCAGTCGGTATAGGAAATAATTCAGAACTAAGCTTACCGAGCATATTTTGTTACCGAGTGGATATACTACACTGAGTTATTAGTTACCGAGCACTGAGAGATAACACAACCGAGTGAGATATTTAATTTTAAAAAAAAAAGATAAGGATGCATTTAGTTCATTATTACTGCATTAATTACATTTCTACAAGTATTAAATTAATAATAGTTGGTTACATGATCAAGGATCGAGATAATTCAGGATGAAGATCTAAGGCACATATGAAGCGGTTGATAAGAGTTTTGTATTTCCAAGAACATCAATTACCAAGGTAAAAGTGACACAGTCACCGAGCGAGAAACAAGATCGAATGGTTCAGGATAATTTTTTTCCAACTAACTCACATGATTAAGAGGTAAAACTTCATATTTATAATAGATGAATTCATGCGTTAGATTGTTGTTGAAGCTCTTAGAGTTGATGGAGTTGAAGTTAATGAAGTATTTAATACTATTTTTGAATTATTGAGGAGAATAATATAGAGTAGAGAAGTACCAAGAAGATTTAGCTATAGAAGAGAGGAGAAGAGCAGAGTAGAGCAGAGTAGAGCAGTGAAGTGTTACAAAGATCAGAATTAAGGTAACACATATCAGAGCACATAAAGTCTGAATCAGTGTTTGTATTTGATGCCAAATATAACAGAAATTTCATAGCTTAAGTACTATTGTATTGTGAAGGTTAAATCCCAACACTGGGTAGATCCTAATAGATCTTGTTATTGTAAATCCTTTAACTGAGTACATCTCTAAGTGTAGATATTATGAAATCCTCTAATCAGGTAGACCTAATAAGACTTGTATACTCTTAACTGAGTAAGCTATTAGAAGTAGAAAACCTTTGTATCTCTAACTGAGCAACCTTTCATACTGTAGTTTTAGTGAAAGTTGTTGGTGTCATCCTCACCGCAGTTTTGTCCTCTAACCAAGGATTTCTACGTAAAAACAATAACTGTGGTATGAGTTTATTTGTTATGGTTTTAATGTTTTGAATTACATACTTTACATTACTTTCATTTCAATGCAATGGAGTCAATAAACAAAGTACAACAAGTGTATGGTTAATTAGTTAAGGTATTAAGATAAAAGTTTTATAAGTACTGATTCACCCCTACCCACTTAGTCCTTACTTTCCATACATTATTCCAAAAACTAGTTCCTAGGTTAAGGATGATCTATCCCAACATGGTATCAGAGCCTGAAGTATGAAAAAATCCTTCCTATTTTTGAGAGTTCGCATTTCTTGAGGTCCCTAGTTTATCTCTTTGATTTTACTTGTATTTATAAATTGTAGTGAGCTTCTTCTTATTAGGCCATATTATCTCTTTATATGTAGATCTCTTCATCTAATCTCCCTATTTATGAGGCTCTATGTTGTATTTTATTATTTTTTTGATCTTCTCATTATCATGATTATTTGTGGATTCCCACATCTTGCAGTTGTGAGTCCCTTCTGAATAATTTTCTTATCTTCTTATTGATGATAATGTTGCAATTGCTGTAGATATTTTCATATATACTTTCTTGGTAGAGATAGATTTACTTTATTGGTGACCTTATGTTAACTTTCTATGTTTTGTGATGGAATCCTATTCCATGATTGACATGGTGATAGAGAGAGGGAATTGTACTTATTCATAGGGAGTAAATAACTCCAACTATGCTCCTAGTTTCTATGAGATTGTAAATTTTGTGATCAGACATATAAAATTAGTATATTAACTTCTTGTTTTTTAATTTTTAGTCGCCTTTCTTTTTTAGCTACCACATTATGATATTGGAGTAATTTCAACTATCGATTAGGCTAATTTTATCTGCACTTTTTCTATGCATATTTTGAGTGAGCACAAGTTGGTTAATATGTATATTGTTGAGTTCTATTAGGACTATGTTTCCTCCAAGCTCAGACACTTGTCTGAAACTTATCCATTCTTCCTAATTTATCTTTCCTATTTGAAAAGAGCCTATCATACATTTTTGCTCACCTCATTTTAATAAAATTCTTGTGCTGATTATCTCTCTTCTGTAAGACGTCTGCAGACTGGTTCCTAGGTTAAGGAAGAAATTTCTCCAAAGCCATAAAAAGAAACTCTATAGCATCAATACAACCATGTAGTAAGAATGGGAATTTGTAAATCCAACAATAGGGGAAGAAAAATCATAAGCAACAGATTGAGTATGCCAAAGTATTTTTCCCAAACCATTTAAATTAAATTCAAAATCTTATGATAAATAACCAATATTGCTTGCACAACTTCTTAAAAGGATAGAGAATGTTGGCTTCAATATTTTTTTGATGAATCATCTCAATAGGTTATATACATTCTACTGTTGTTACATGTTTTATAGGCATTTCTTACTTCAAAATTTTTATGCATTTTAGGATAAGGGTTTTTCTATTTATCATTATTCATGCCATAGAAACATGAGAGCTTTGAAACATTATTAATATGCACTAGAGAATAAAGGATATGGAAATTACATCAGGGTCTTTGATTGCTTAAAATTTTCATAGTCCCTTCCTAAACAAACTCCTTAAGGCCCACAAGTTATTTTTCATTAGGTTTAATTTGTAAATTATTTTGTATTTCTATACAATTTTAAGAAATTAGGTAATCTACTCTCTACAAAGTATACAATTGGTAGATTAATTTTTATGTTTCTCATTCAGGAAATTACAATTTTCTCTACAATAAAAGTATCCAATGTATAATATATGTTATTATGTGTTAGGGAAAAAAACATTAGGCTCAACTTTCTTATAGACCAACATAAAAAAAAAAATTCCAATTACACTTTTTCCATGGATTTGTTTAACTCTCTTTTGGAGAAACAAAGAAAACATGTTTCTAATTTCCTTGTTTCCATGGTTTACGTTTTCCAATTATTATCAAAAAACATTTTTATTGCAGTCATGAATGTGTACTATTTTGTAAACAAAATCAGGCATTGTTCATGATAATGAATATGATTATTGAGAGAAGGTTATGGATATAAATTATTTCAATGATTCGGTCCTTGAATTGTTTTCTAGACCCATGCATTTTCATGAATACGGAAATTCTACAAATGTAGGAGATTGACAACTTAATTAATTAAAGTGATGTAGTTTCCACTCTCCATAAGTTTAAATATTCTCAATTCTAGATTAAACTATGTGATTATTTTCCTCATGAACATTAAGGATCAGACTGTATGATCCATCATCAGAATGAAAGCAAAAGAAAGAGAACAAAACTGAAAGAATAGATGTCAACTCAATAGTTTAAATAGAAGTAGGAGGTGGGTTCTAGGAAAAAGAAGATGTCAGTGGTTAAGGACCTAAGGAAATATAAAAAAAGGTAACAAAATAATTGAAAATGAATTATAAAAAATGACCTCAAGAAACTAACACCAAAGTTATGAAATTTACTAAAATGATGACAAAAAGAACCTTAAACTAGAACAAAAAATGACTAAAATTATCTTAGGAATAATACAAGAGCATAAGATTAATAGCGTGCGCGCGCACACACACACACACACACACACACACACACACTAGCACATAACTATGTTTAAAACTATTTTAAAATTACATAAAAGTAAATAAAATAATGCTAGCATACCTATATTTTATAAAATACATGTAAAATAAGCTGAGAGATATCATTTTTTAGAAGACTAAATATTTCCTAAATTAAAAATATAAGGAATTTAATTGAAACAAATGTTTTTGAAATCTATACATTCAAAAATATTTATTTCAATTAAATTCATAATATTTTTAATTGAGAAAATACATAATCTTAATGATATCTCTCACCAAATTTCTAAAAAAAAACAAAAAAAAGCATTAAATATATAATTTCTCAATTATTTATCATTCACCAACTCTTCCACTTTTTCAATGATGGGCGTCAATGTTTTTCAAAAAGCCCAATTTTTTACAGTGAGTATTCATGATGGACAAATTTGTATTAATAATGCTTATATTGATAAACTATAATCGATTGAATGTTTGAAGATTTTAAGTTGATGATCATCGAGACACATAAAGTTAATCCAAGACATTAAATCAGTTAATGTATTGTATTGTCATTGATGTCAACTTGATATAATCTGTATGGTCATGTACATACTGCTAAAGACTTCAAAGAACCAATGAATCAAAGGCTATGCTATTAGTAATGCATAAAACATAAGTATTCACAAAGTGACTATATACACCGACAAAGTGCACACCGAGGGATAGAGGAAACCAATGAGAGCAAAGTCACACTATTACCCGACGAGCAAAAGAATAACATTACCAATGAGAAAAGTCATAGTGTTACCCAACGAGAAAAGCACAGTGTAACCCGACGGACAAAATTACTGTATTACCTAACGGACGGAGATCCAAAAGACAACTGAAGTATCACCGAAGAAACAGTCAGTTGTCCTTGAAAACTAACTCAAGTATTAACCGATAGAACAAAGAGTTCAGAAATGACTAAAGGCTTAGCTGTTAAGAGCTAAATATAGAATTAACTAGTAGTTATCATTGTTTTAATCGACAAGATAAAGCCAGAGATAAGTAAAGGATTTAAAGTTGTTTTGTCTAGTTGGCAAGAAGATCTCTATGAGATAAAAATGGAGTTTTCCTTTAAATCTAATTGGCGAGAATTGTGAATCATGCCAAGATCAAGAAAGCCAAGAAACGATGAAATCATGTCTATATAAGAGACAAGCTAATTCAATATGAATAAGGAGAGTGACAAGAGAATAGATGTTGAAGAGATTCTGAAGGATAAGAAAGTATTCATTCAGACCTGATCAATCAAGCTAACGAAAGAGATAAATTCTGTAGACACTGACGAATAGTGATACAACATCATAGAGAAGAACAGTGTGGATCAAAGGTATTGAATTGATAACATTGATCAGAGAGGTAATGCACTTACAATAGATCCGAAAATCTACAATTCTAGTTGTATGTGTGAATAGAATCAATTTACTGTTTCAATTTAACCATTGAAGCATCAAGTCTCTTAACAGAGTAGGACTTAAAAGACTTTTCTAATTGAGATATGTCCCAAGGAGTATCAAAAAGTTTGATCATACAAAGTAGCATTGGATATGCCCAATACCTATTGACAGGCCAAGTGAGTGTTTGATCAAGGATGGTAGCATTAGATACCAGATACTAAGTGATAAACTATTCATTTAAATCCTCTAACAAGGTCACACCTAACAGTGTGTTTGTAACCTTTAACAGGGTTGGCTCTTCACCAAGCTCACTTCACGAGAGTGAAAAATTGGGTTACCTGTCCCAGTGGTTTTTTCCTTAACAAGGTTTCCAAGTTAAAAATCCATGTGTCAATGTGTTTACAAGTCATTAATTTATTGTTTTTCATTTTCCATAAGTAATATGTATTGATCGGTATACACTAGTTATTTACTGTATTTCAGTAAATAGAAAGACTGCTTATTGGTAAACATACAATAGAAGGTTTTACAAAGCATTCCGACAAGTAGTAATTTGATATAAGTATTTGGAGGCATTCATCTTACAGGAATAAAGATAACTAGAGGTATAGTTTTGTGGTACTAATTTTTAAGGGTTGATTATTGTAATATTTTGAGGCCACTGATTCACCCCCCTCTCTCAGTTATTACTAACAATTGGTATCAGAGCTTTTGTTCTTAGAAGGAAGGTTTCAAGACCTAAGCTAAAGATCACAAGATGAACAGACGAGATGACCCAAAGTTTAACAAGGACAACTTTGCTTCATGGTAACAGGATAAGACTCCACTTATCAGGTATTGGAAATGATGGTACTCAATATTTAGATACTGAATATGTGTTGCCCACAGGAGCACTCACAATTGAACAAATGAGAGAGAAGCATGAGCACAAATACATGACAATAGAGCTTCCTTCCTGACTCTTTGATGGTGAATTTGAAGATGTCAAAACATGCACAACTGCAAAGAAGATGTGGGATAAATTGAAGCTTGTACATAGTGGTGATATAAATGTTTTGAGATCCAAGGTAGAAAGCCTTAGTGGAAAGTTTGATGATATTAGAATGAAATAAGGTGAAAACATCACAAAGTACAACACAAGAATCAAAGAGGTAGTAAATGCTATCTGAGGAGTTGGAGGTGTACTAGATGAGGAGACAGTGGTAAGTAAAATTCTAAGAAACTTATTGCCTACTTATGCTATTAGAGTATCTTCCATACAAGAAATGAGAGCAGTAGAAAATACAAATGTTACTCTAGATAGTTTGAATGGAAGACTGATTTCTTTTGAGATGAATAACTTTGATAATAGTGCTTTACCAAACATAGAGTCTGCATTCAAATCTTATTTGAGAATAAGTAAATCAAGTCATAAACACACTATGAGAAAAGATAGTTAAAGTGAAATTGAAGAAGAAGATCTCGATGAAATTAAAGCACTTATGGCTAGAATAATGCAGAGGCAAAGGTAAATACAAAGGTAAATTACCACTTGTATGTTTTAATTGTAAAGAGATTGGACACTTTTCTGCAAGATGTCCTAACAAAATAAAATATGACAAAAGTAATGAAAAATCATTTGAAAATAAGTTTGACAGAGGTGATTACAGAAGCAACCGACAATAAGAAAGAAGAGATACCCAAAACTACAAGGACAAAGGAAAGAAGGCCAATTATCTAGCTACATGCAAAAAAGATGACACTCACACCAAATCAGAAGAAGACATCAAGATGGTATTTGTAGCCATGAAGGATGATTCAGATGAAGATGAAGAAAGGTATGTAGAAACTGCACTCATATCTAAAGTTATTAAAAATGATGTTTGGATCATAGATAGTGGCTGCACTCACCATATGACAGGTGATAAGAAAAAGTTTGAGAATTTTGAATACTATAATGGTGGTTCAGTAAGAATGGGTAATGATACACCTTGTCCATTTAAAGGTAAAGGAACCATAATGTTGAATAACCTGATTAAATGTGAAAATGCTTACTGGGTTAGAGGACTGAATTATAATTTGTTAAGTGTTTCTCAGTTGAATAATTTAGTCCACAGAATAGCATTTGAAAATAAGAAGGCAAAGATCTACAATGTATCAGGAAGATTGATTGGTACCATTGAGCAGACAAAAGGTAACCTTTTCTATCTTGATGACACTAACACCACTTGTTTGATGGCTAGAAACAAAGACATATGGTTGTGGCACAAAACGTTGTGTCATGTGAACTTTGACAACATGATAAAGATAAGCAAAAAGAGAAATGTCAAAGGCTTACTGACGATGACTAAGATAGACAATATCATGTGCAAAAATTGTCAAAAAGGTAAGATGACAAAGTCTAGTTTCAAAAGAAAAACCCATACATCTGACACAATTCTAGAATTAGTCCATACAGATCTACGTGGACCCATGAGGAAAAAGAGCTACTATGGACATAGGTATTTTATTCTCTTTGTTGATGATTTTTCTTGATTGATGACAGTCGTGTTTTTAAAAGAGAAATCATAAGCATTTAAGATGTTTAAATGGTACAAAGGAATGGTAGAAAAACAAAGTGAAAAGAAATTGAAATGCTTAAGGTTAGATAGAGGAGGGGAATTTGCATCAGATGAATTCACTAACTATTGCAATGAGCATGGAATCAAAAGATAAGTCTTTGCATCGAGAACACCACAACAAAATGGAATTGTTGAAAGAAGAAACAGATCCATTGTTGATTGTGCAAGGACACTGATGATAGAGAAAGGCATCACCAAAATATTTTGGAGGGAAGCTATCAGTACTGCTATTTACACACTGAATGGAGTACAATTGAAGAAAGACACCAAGAAGACACCCTATGAGCTATGGTATGGTTACACACCCAATGTAAGTTACTTCAAGATCTTTGGTAGTCAATGTTATATCTTAAAAGATAATAGAAATGGAAAGGTTGACTCCAAAAGTGATGAAGGTATCTTTCTAGGGTATTCCACTAAGAGCAAGGCTTATAAATGTCTCAATAAAGCCTCTAAAAAATTGTTGAAAGTGAAAATGTAAAGATAGATGAATTTTTAGAGAAGAATGAAAAGGAAATCACAAAAGAACCAGAGGACTACAATAGGTTTTCTTACAATGAAGAACCTAACACTCTACCTGAACAACAATGTATAGCTCTCGAGCAACAGAATATTGCAACTGAGCATCAAGCTGCAAATACCAAAAATTAGGAAATTGGTCAAGATGATGTACCAAGTGATGGAGATCAGAATGAAGGACAAAATGATGATCAAGATGATAGAAAAAGAATTGAACTTGTACTTGCAAGATATGTCAGAAGGAACCATCCAAAAAACTAGATCATAGGAGACAAATAAGGCTAGTATGAGAACTAGAAGTAAGTCTCTAAACACAAGATGTCTAATTTGTAATTTTAAGATAAAATCTGTCAATGCTGCAATTGATAATGAAGAATGGATTAGTGCTATGGATGAAGAAATTGAGAAGATTGAGAAAAACAAGACATGGACACTTGCACTGAGACTAGATGACAAGAATGTCATCGGTACCAAATGGATATTTAGAAATAAGCTGAATGAGAATGGAAAAGTCACAAGAAACAAAGCAAGAATAGTATGGAAGGGGTATGCACAAGAAGAAGGGATTGACTATGGAGAAACCTTTGCACCTGTTGCTAGGCTAGAAGGAGTGAGAATATTACTATCTTAAGTTGCATTTAAAGGATTCAAGGTATACCAGATGGATGTCAAGTCTGCATTCCTAAATGGATTACTTGAGGAAGAGGTATACATTGAGAAACTAGAAGGGTTTGTTGATCCAGACAAGAGGAACATGGTATGTAGACTACACAAAGCCTTGTATGGATTGAAACAAGTAACAAGAGCCTGATGTGAAAAAAATAATCTTTATTTGAAGGAAGATATTGATGCTAATATTTTGATTGCTGAAATATTTATTAATGACATCATATTTGGAGGCAATGATATGCTATGCAAATCATTTGCAAATAAAATGAGAAAATAATTTGAGATGTCTATATTTGGAGAGATCAAGTTGTTTCTTGGTCTACAGATCATTCAACAAGATGAAGGCATTTTCATTACACAATCCAAATACATCAAGGAAGTGCTAAAAATATTCAAGATGGAAGATTCCAAGCAATTTAGAACACCGATGGCAATTGGATGTAAGATGAAAAAGGAGGACAAGTCACCTAAGGTAAATCTGACTTTGTACAGATCAATGATTGGCAAACTCATGTATGTTGTACATACTAGACGAGATATTCCACATGCAATAAGTATAGTTGCAAGATTTTCTGCTAATCCCAGGGAATCAAATATGACTGTTGTGAAAAGAATCCTAAGATATTTGAAGAATACCAAGGACTATGGCTTATGGTATAAAAGAGAAGGAAAATTTGAACTTAAGGTCTTTACCGATGCTGATTGGGATAGAAACATTGATGAACAAAAAAGCACAACTGGAGGAGCATTCTTTATGGGTAACAGAATTGTCACATGGACCAGCAAGAAGCAAGGATGCATCTCTCAGTCTACTGTAGAAGAAGAGTATGTTGCTGCTGTTGCAAACTGCTCAAATATTACATAGATCAAACAGTTACTAGAAGGTATGAACATGAAAATTCTCAAACTAGTAATTATCTATTGTGATAATACCAGTGCAATTAACATTTTAAAGAATCTAGTCATGCATGCTAAGACAAAGCATATTGCTATCAAGTATCATTATTTGAGAGAACAAGTTCAAGAAAAGGAGGTGATAATTGAGTTTGTGCAATCAAAGGAACAATTAGTTGATATCTTCACCAAGCCACTACCCAAGGATACATTTGAGTACCTGAGAAAGAGAATAGGGGTGAGACCCTTGTCTACTGGTCAGTAAGATGACTAGAAGGCTGCATCAGCCTACATATTCTCAAAATATCATTCATGTTGATGCAAGCAAAGTGATAGACTTCACAGATACATCTATACATAGCAAGCTATTTATCTACACCATGCACCAGAGTTGTTATATTGCTGATGGATTGGAAAATTCATGGAATATATTATGGATAGAAAGGATTGTTTGGCATTACTGTCAAATATTTTTTGGCATTGCTGTCAAAGGGAGAGATTATATCCATTATCACATTATCCAAAGGGAGAGATGTAACCACAAAGGGAGAGTACATACAAAGGGAGAGATTACTGACAAGAGAGGAAAGAGACATCAAAAGAAAAGAACAGTCAAAGGGAAAGAGTTCGACACAAGAAGAAAAAACATGACATCAAAAGAACAAAGCTTCTACATCTATCTAGTGAAGGGATTGTAGATAGAAAGACAGCTGCATGAATCAAATCTAAGCTATGTGAGCTTACCGAGGACTAGATATTTGTATTGGTTATAATACATAAGATTGGTAGTTTGATGAACTTCAAATGTTATATTTCATATTGTATTAGTTGTAATATAGTGTGATAATGTAGTGTGTTTCCATCAATTCCAAAGGGAGAGATTGATGAACTATAACTGATTGAAAGTTTGAAGATGTTAAGTTGATGATCATCGAGACACAGAAAGTTAATGCAAGACATTAAATTAGTTAATGTATTGTATTGTCATTGATGTCAACTTGATATAATCTATATGGAAAGACTTCAAAGAACCAATGAATCAAAGGCTATGCTATCATTAATGCATAAAATTTAAGTATTCACAAAGTTACTGTATACACCGACGAAGTGCAAACTGATAGATAGAGTAAACCAATGTGAGAAAAGTCACACTGTTACCCGATGATCAAAAGAACAACATTAATGACGAGCAAAGTCACAGTGTTACCCGACGAGCAAAGAACAGTGTAACCCGATGGACAAAATTACAGTATTGCTTGATGGATGAAGATAGTGAAGACAACTTAAGTCTCACTGACAGAACAGTCAGTTGTCCCTGATGACTAACTAAAGTGTTGACTAACAAAACAAAGAGGTCAGAAATGAAAAAAGGTTTAGTTGTCAAGAGATAAATATAGACTTAACTAGTAGTTATCACTGTTTTAATCAACAAGATAAAGCTAGAGATAAGTAAAGGATATAAATTTGTTTTGTCTAGTTGGCAAGAAGATCTCTATGAGATAAAATCAGAGTTTTTCTTTAAATCTAATTGGTGAGAATTGTGGACAACGCCAAGATCAAGAAAGCCAAGAAATGGTGAAATCATGTCTATATAAGAGACAAGCTAATTCAATATGAATAACGGGAGTGACAAGAGAATAGATGCTGAAGATATTCTGAAGGAGAAGAAAGTCTTCATTCAGACATGATCAATCAAGCTGATGAAAGAGCTAAATTCTGCTAAAACTGACGAGCAATGATACAACATCACAGAGAAGAACAGTGTGGAGCAAAGGTATTAAATTGATAACATTGATCACAAAGGTAATGCACTTACACTAGATCTAAAAATCTACAATTCTAGTTGTATGTGTGAACAAATCAATTTAGTATTTCAATTTAACAATTGAAGCATCAAGTATCTTAATAGAGAAGGACTTAAAAGTCTTTTTTAATTGAGATACATCCCAAGGAGTACCAAAAATTTTGATCATACAAAGTAGCATTGGATATACCCGATACCTATTGACAGGCCAAGTGAGTGTTTGATCAAGGATCATAGCATTAGATGCCAGATAATAAGTGACAAACTATTCATTTAAATCCTCTAACAAGGTCACAACTAATAGTGTTTTTGTAACCTTTAATAAGATTGTCTCTTCACCGAGCTCACTTTAGAAGAGTGAAAATTTGTGTTACCAGTCCCAGTGGTTTTTCCCTTTACAGGGTTTCCATGTTAAAAATCCATGTGTCAATGTGTTTATGAGTCATTATATTATTTTTTTGCATTTCACATAAGTAATCTGGATTGATCGGTATACACTAGTTATTTACTGTATTTCGGTAAATAGAAAGACTGCTTATCGATAAACATATAGTAGAAGGTTTTACAAAGCATTCCAAAAAATGGTAATTTGATATAAATATTTGGAGGCATTCATCTTACAAGAATAAAGAATACTAGAGGTATAATTTTGTGGTACTAAGTTTTAAGGGTTGATTATTGGAATATTTTGAGGCCACTGATTCACCCCCCCCCTCCCCTCAGTTATTACTAACATATATATTTTTGGCTAACATTGTTAATGTTTGTAATGGATAAATCACTATGCATAGTAAAATGTATTTGCAAATAAATGAGGTTCCTAGTGACCAGAGATAGGAAATTATATTAGCAAAAAATGACGTTCCTTGTGACTAAGGTGAAGGGAGTTCTCAAATGGTCAATGTAGTTGTTACTAATCCTAGTAATGAACATGTGCCAGTAGATAGTAATGTTACTCAAGTTAAATTCAGGAAATCTATTGAAGTCGCGAAACCTCAAAACTTAGATACAAAACAAGAAAAGAAGGTCACAAGTAAAGATCACCCATGATCTAAATTGTGAAGTCTAGTAGTTGTATTTGGTGGAGTGAATGAAATAAAGGAACCCATAATCATAGGAGAAATAATTCTTGATGTGGAATTCCTAGCTTCAACACATTGTAATAGAAAATGCCGAATTAGCAGAGAATGGTAGTGATATTAGACATAAAAGGTGAAAGAGTAGTAGATAAGGGAACAATTAATGACTAAAAATGATTCTTAATTGTCTCCTTCACAAACTCTAGTGGGCATTTATGTAGACAAAGATGGAAACCCTTTAGAGAAACAACAAGTTGCATGTATGGCTGAGCTGTAGGAAGATGTGTAGTTCCTAACCTTGAATTAAAAGATATCTCCAATTTGAAAAACTAGGGTGAAGGGGATATCCACATAGCTGAGCAATCCTTTTAAGAAGGCTCTCGACATCTAGAATGCCCTAACTATGTGGATATAAGTAGATAATAGAAAGATGAGATAAGGATTCTGACTAATCAGATCACCCAACTAGAAGATGAGGTCCAGTTTTACAGGGAAAAACTTTAGGATGCAACTACAATTTGATACCAATAGGAAAATGAAATGGAAGGGACAAAGATTCGATTAGCCCACTTGGTCAAAGATACTAAACGATTTGCCTTGCAAGACCTTTACATATATCTAAAGGACGATCAACATATAATTGAGATATTGAAGACCAATTGACACAATCAAATTATGGCAATTGTGCAAAGATTGGCTACTACACCAACATCAAAAGAATGACCATGAGTCTATAAGTAGCCTATGTTGAATGTGGAAATGCAAAGCCTCAAGCTGGGGGAAATGATAAACTAAAATCTTGTATATAACTTTGCTTCCAAAACCCCATTTCGAATCCAAGATCATATACTTAATTCCATCCTAATTTCTGATTTTTTCATTTATTAGTCATATAAAATGAAGGTTACATAATATGATTCGAAAAAGATAATACATGCTTAATGTTTTTGGTTATAAAATCCTAATCTAACTGGTGGAATTGTGTGTACAAAAATTCTTCTTGTTGGTCATGAATGAGAGGACTCTGAAGGAGAATCTTTTTAAATCATTTGTTTATCCATTTTGCTTTCAAAAGAGTTTAAAGCCCACGACCAAAATTTAATGTAATGTAATAATTCTAAATTAGATTTAAGGTTGTTTTGTTTTCATGAGTTAAAAATTAGTAAGACTTCTATGATAGTTATGGGTCGCAAGCCAACATAATTGATCATCGACTACAAAACACTTAAAAATATGTGTGTATTCATATATGAAGATCTTTATGTTCATCAATCAAACTGCTTAATCGCTAAAAGTCTATGTGTTGTTGTAAAAACTCAATTCACCACCCAAACTAGGAGGAATGGCCCACTACTTTGGGAACTTGGTAATGTTTTCTTTGTTGTATTTTGTTTCCATACTTCACCCTATTTATGTTTATCAGTCTCTATCATGAAGTTGAAAGCTTTTGCAAAAGGCAGTACAGATCCTCAGTGTATATGACTCAATGTAGTGGTCCCATCTCCTCAGATTTTTCAGGCTTTTCAATATTACACCGTCTCGTTAATAAACAGTGGCAAGATAAACTCGTATTCAATTTATATGACGAGAAATCACAGAATACAAAAATATTAGACAAGATTAAATTTCGTCAAGTGCTATAGCCCATAATTTCTAACAAAGTATTTTCGGGATTCCGCACCACATTGAACTTAAAACGGCGCAGGACCACTTATTTAGAACAGTCCAATGTAGACTGATATTAAATTTCTGTTAATAGGTAGGATAAAACCTAAGAGTCGTTTCTGGGAAGTATTAGATATTTATAGAAGAATGAAATTCAATTTACGCTTGTTAGGTAGGCGACTTTGGCGTGGCATCCCAAGTATGCGAATGTGGAAAAGGATCAAATTGGTCGTCGACCTGCGTTACGACCTGCAAATCGGACTGAAATGGAGGCAGCTGAACGCTCTCTTCAAATGATATATGTTCTGGAGATTCTAAAAGATATTTTAGATCACTCTCTTCTGCTTCTCCTGGTTGAATCGAAGCTTCGCCCAGATTTTCTTCAACGCTCGCGGCCGCTGCTGTTGAAGTCCCGGCTTCATCATCATTACCTCCAGGAACAATGTCGAACAACAATGGCAGTTGTTCGAATATCGTGGGCTGAAAGATTTCCTTGTGCATTTGCCACCTCCAATGCTGTTAAATTGAAGCGCGAGTCCGGGAAATTGAAAGATGTTGCGTTGGGCCCACGCAGGCAAAAGAGCGCGGTGTCATAAGCTCGAGCTACAGCTTCAGCAGTGAAGTACGAGCCCAGCGATATGCGCGATCTCTTTCCTGACCTAATTTCGGCCACATATTTTCCCCATTTCCTCTTTCTCACGCCTCGGAATCTGATTTCATTCCCATCATTCTGCATGTCACAAAAAGGTTGGGCTTGATATCAGTTATTAGGCAACAGTCAGCTTGAATCTGAGTTTACTGGTACAATATTGTATTCGACCATGGCAGGAAAATGAGCAGAGAAACTCATCCTTTTAACGTCGCAGGTTGTCCTCACTGGTCGGCGAATTTGAAAGTGACAAAGGAAACTAAGAAGTTCGGCAGCTTTGCGAACTCTTCTGTCGGCAAGGCTGTGGACACCAATTTTACTCGGTAAATAGTCGGAAATCGGCACAACTGGCCTTCTATGAGGTTTCTATTTCTGTAAGGATTCATGAGAATCGATTTAACTTCGAATACTTGCAGCGTTGACTAGACGATTTGGAAGAGCTGAAATGTTCAAGGGCACAACTGTCAATGGGTTCCGGAGAGGTGAGTGTGCATATACACAGTGCTGGATAGGCAATACGGAGCTTCGTGTGATATACACAGTCCCGTACTATGATATACAATACAGTCCCGTACAGGAATTAATGTTGTATTCATAAAGGTAGTGTACAATCATAAGCAAACAAAGACTTCACAATCTTCCATGACGCGTAATTGTTCCCACAGTCATATATCGTAAATCAGAATAGATCTCCCGATACTTTCCAGGTAATTAAGTATTCGCCATATTTTTTTAGAGATTAAAAGCATAAATGAGAATTAAGGATTAAAATGTGTTGACTTAATTTTAAAATAGCTAAAATTATAAAACTTTGTTGTTATTTATTATATTGTAATATGTTTAATACTATTTTTCTAGTTACTTCTGAAGTATTTATTGTATTCATTTTTCTATTAACACAAACAATTATGAGTTAGAATTAAAAATATTGAACAAAAATCTTATGGTCAAATATTTATTTGGAGAAGATGTTATGTTTCCAATAACAAGGGTGAAGATGTTCTTGTTTGGAGAGGTTCTCCTTCTTGTCTCCTTTTTCATTTTTTCTGTTGTCACTATGCTTTCACGGTCCCCCCCCCCCTCCCCCTTAAAGCTTGGACGAAAAATCTCCTCCCCAAAGTTTACATCTTTGTCTGGATCCTACTCCAGAACAAACTCCTTACTACCAACAACTTGTGTAAAAGGGGTTTCTACTTTACCAAAATGCTCTTCCTTTGTTTTGCTAAGGCTAAATCAGCTTCTCATCTTTTCCTTCATTGCCCTTTTGCTGCTGACATTTAGAGTCGAGTGTTAATTTATGGCCTCTCAGGGGGGGGGTCTTTCCTCAGTCTTTGAAGGAATTTTATTCTTAGCGGAGATCTTTGTTTGCCAACCATGTTATGAACCTGTTATGATCTTATATTTTTCTGCATATGGCATGGGGAATATGGAAGGAGCGTAATAATATATTTTTTAGAGAAAAATCTCTCTTCAAAAATTTATTTTTGTAAAATTTTTAGAGCTATCAGTGAAAGACTAATCATCCTAAATGGATCTCTTATGGCTAAGGGTAAGATGAATTTTAAATATTATAATTATTGTGTGGCTAATACTTGGAAAATTAAGTTGGATATCTCTATAGCCCTGTAGCCCTTGAAGAGTTCAAGAGAGGGATGTGTTAGGATTCATCTGTTGGCGAAATGGTCATTTCTCCCCTTGAGATTCATGACAAGGGAATAATCGCCTCCTGTAGATTCTATAAGTCTAGTGGTTGTATTGACCATTGAAAGGTTGATCTTTGGGTGCAACGACAACCACACTTATAAGAAGTGGTATCAAAGATTGGTCACAGGTTCAACTCTCCGCGTGCCACACTGAGGGGGAGACTTTTGGCAGAATGGCCACCACTCCCATTCAGATTTGTGACAAGGGACTAACCGCCTCCTGTGGATTCTATATTTCTAGTGGATGTGTTGGGCATTGAAAAGACAATCTTTTGATGCAAGAAAAACCACACTTGTAACATCATCCTCCTACTAGCTGGGTGAAAATTAACTTTGATGGGGAGGCCAAGTGTAACACTCGGCTGAATGGGTGTGAGGGAGTGATCAGGGATGAGAATGGTAATTTTATCTGAATGGTAGCACTCTGCTTGGGAAGCCAAATAAACCACCTAGTTGAAGTCATTGGTTTCTACCATGGGCTAACGTTCACCCATCAACTTAATTGAAAAATGTCTAGATTAAACGGGATTCAAATAATATGATTAATTATCTCAAAGGAAAAGATAGGCCCTCTTGGACCATTGATAATTGGATTAATAAGTCAAAGGAAATCATTGCCACATTTGAAAAATGTCTTGTTTCTCATGCTTATCATGAAGCCAACCTCGTGGTTGACTATTTTACCAACAAAATGGTGAGGGCCAAGGAGAAAAATAAAAGGCATAGGTAAGACAGGTTGGATACTGATGTTGCCACCTTACTATAGTTTGAAAAAATGAATCGAGGGAGTACTTACAACCCCTTTATTTAATGATGGATTTCAACATGATCAAGTGGCATGGAAATTCATCCCAAAAGAGAGGTATTATTTTGAATAAATATTCTCGTGTGAGTATTTTATGGTCTCAATATATTAATAATTCTTCGCATGGATTCTAGGTCTTTTTGAGTCTCACCTTGAAGTTCTTTTATTCTATTTTGGGTATGCCATTAAGCTTTGATACTGTAGAAAATGGGGTGATAAAAGACAGTTATAGCCTATAGACTCTGACTGGATTAAGAATAAGCCTACTATTTAGAGATTACTAAGAAGAGATGGCCTTACTCCCTACTTAGAGAAGCTCCATGGATGACATCCTAATATTTTAGAACAATTTGCTAAGGGATGGCTGAATGGTAGCATTATTTTGTTTGCCAGAAAAAGTACTATTGATAAGAACTTGATAGCTAAAGTTATGGGCTTGTTCACAAAAGGGAGGAAATTTATAGGGATATAATATAATCAGACCCTTTTATCCATAAATTTGCAAAATCAAATATGGAATGAAAGGAGTTGGATTAGGGAACAAAAAATAGTTATGACCCTTCAAAGACCAAGGAGGTATGGAGACAAAACCTCAAGGTAATAATGGACTTCATCACCCTTGATGGCCACTTTACCATGGCATTCAAGCATCATTTTGTTATGCTTAATCACTTTTGGCATCAAGTTGGGGATTCATTCCCCTTTTATCTATTGTCTTCTCTCACAACCAACATAAAGGATCACAGAAAAAACCTAGTTAAAAACCCTATTTTGCATGAAGGATTACTAGTATTGATCTATGAGCACTTTAAGGCTCTTTCTACTCCTTCCAACCCCATTACAATCTCTGAGGATGACTATACTATTATTTATGGGTTTGAAGAAGATAACGTAGAGGACTGGAATACCTAATTGGAAGAGGAAGATTATGTTCCCTCTATCTTGACCCCTAAAGTTAAAACCGGGGCTGGGGGTAAACAGAAGAACAAGGGTAAATGTTCTATTTCTCCCTTCTCTACCTCAGGTAAATCTTATGATAGAGGTGAGCCTGTGTTGCCTCCCTATTGATGAGAGTATAGCTACCAAAGGGAAGAAAGTTAAGATTGGAAAAGGGAAGGATAAGGGATTGGCCGTGGAACTCTAGTATTCTAGTCCCAGGAATAACCCTACTGCTCCTTTCCCTTATTCTGGTGGTGTCTTTTCACCTCGGTATACCTCACACCATAAACATGGTGGTAGGTCTCCTAGGGATCTTATGGTTGATTCTAACCATTACAAACCAAAATGGAAATACCTTGTTGATGTCTTGTGCATGGATAGAGATAACACCATTAACTTCTTTACTTATTTTAAGTGGGTGTTCCATGATATAAAAAATGCAGATTAAGAAAAGATTCATAGGAAGTAAATTAGAAGTTATGAAGTCCTCTGGTGTTGCTAAAACTCAGGGCTAGACTATTGGGGAAATGTCTAGTGGAGGCTGTTGACCCTATGGCAAGACATTTTGTGAATTAGTGCCAAAAAACTTAAGACATTCTAAGTCACCCGAGTGACAGTATGACCCGAGTGACAGTATGACTAGAGTTACAGTTATGAGGCTGACATAGTATATATTGTTATGTATTATTTTGTAATTAGAAGCCGACTTGCAGTGTTGTATATTTGCATATGATTTATATGGAAGATAAACTATTTAATCAAGTGTGTGAAAGTTTTACGTAGAAAGTGGAAAGTTTTGTAAGATGAATATATGTGCAGAACACATGTGAAAGAAGATTAACTAAGTGCAGAAGTATTTTGGACAGCAGAGACTCATCTATCACTATCAGGTGATCAATTATATCCAAAGCATCATTATCAGCAATTACAGTTGCACATAGTAGATCAACAACTGATTCATTCTCACAGGTGGATCAGCAAAATCCTTTAACAAGGTGGACCTAACAGTGCTTTCTCTAAATCTCTTAACAGAGTTGCACTACACTTTGTATTGTAATAAATCCTTTAAAAAGGTGGACCTAACAAGTCCTTTGTATGCTCCTAATAGGGCAGACCATCATAAGTGGTCGTTGTAGGATTTAACCAGCTAAATTTATTAATGCAGTACTAAATCTTGTGGGTATCATCCACACCCCAGTTTTACTTTCTTTGGAAGGTTTCTGGGTAACCAAATATTGTGTTATGAGTTATGTGTTCTTTACTTTCAGTTCTATGCATGTTAATCATTCAAGTTAATTATGGATTAATCTTTATTGGTTCCTAATTCACCCCCTCCTCTCAGTCACTGGGCACACTATATATTTCCAACAACTGGTATCAGAGCTATGGTTCTCTTATCAGAAGTTTCACCGCTTGAGAAAAGATCAGAAAAGATGGAAACCTATAGACTAGAGAAAGCCATTAAGAATGATAAGTTAGATCTTAGTGTAGCCATGGATCATGTTAAGAAACTAAAGGAGTAGCTTTCTCTCTCTTAAATGAAGACAAGAACTAGAAGTATAGTTGAATGACAAGAACTATATAGGATAAATTATTGAATAAATATGCAAAGACAGAAGTTCAGAAGAAGCTGATGTAGCCATTGAAGACCTACTGGCAAAGAATCTCAAGTTACGTGAAGAAATAAAAAAAATGAAAAGGTAACAAGAAATCAATTAAATCAAGATATGTGAAGTCATAGAATAGAAGAGTAAAGCAGAAGATGACAAGAATACAACACAATAAGACAAAAGATTGCTGAGTATAAGGCTAGAAGAAAAAGGGAATGAAATCCATCACTTGTCTATTCAGCAAACTGATTTGGTAAATCAACTCAATAATGCAAAAAAAGAAGTTATGAATTTGAGGATAGATAGACCGTAGACTGAACTCAATACTAAAAAGAAAGCAAATGAGAATTTAACTATTTCACAAACAAGCATAGATCAGACAATAGAATTCAGACATAATGGACAGACTAGATTAGGTTATACTGAACAAGGTGAAACTTCTCAACAAGGAGCAAAGAGGAACATCAAGCCTTCATGCAATCATTGTGGCAAGTTAGGACACACCTTAAACAAATGTTGGAGAAATGGAAACTTAAGATTCAATGGAAAGTGTTACAGTTGCAACAAAATTGGACAAAGAGCAAGTGAATGTAAATATAAAACCAAGTTTGAAGGGAAATGCTACAAGTGTAACAAACAAGGTCACAAATCCTCCGAGTGCAGAACAGAGAACTCGAATCCTACTGAACAATTTTCTAAAGCAATTTTTGGTTGGGATTACAACACATGTTCCAGATGTTGTCATTGTGGTGAATATGGACACATTGGTGTAAACTATGTAAAGACTCATTTCAGAAAAAGAGATCCTACCAAGAGATGCTATGTATGCAAGCAACTTAGACATCTAAGAAGAAATTGTATGAATAGAGAAAAGATTGATACTGGCTTTGAGAATGGAAAAGCTAAAGTCTCTAAAATCATAACATAGATGAGAAAACAATGGGTAAGAAAGTATTTTGACAATTCAATCCAAAAAAATGAAGGATCTACTAACGCCTAGAATAGTGAATTGGGTGGATCTACCATTTCAGAATAAATTCAAGGAGATAACTGGAACTGTGCAATTCAAGATGTAATACACCAGTTCCAAATGAGATAATAGTCAAAATCTTCATATTGATGCTTATAGGACATATCATAAGTACTACCCGAGTCAAATTACAAGTTACACCCAAGCCACTCTTGCTTACTCGAGCTGAGTTGGGCCATATTGGTAATTGTGAAGAATAGCTACACCTAAGCTTCCGAGCAAATCTTGGTTACGCCTGAGCTACGCCAACTACTCTGTAGGGAGCATTTAATGTTTTACCCTAACAGTTAAAACTCTTATAAATAAAGAGTTAAGATGATCATTATGCATAAAGTGTTCGATTAACAGAGCATTTAGAGCACTTGGCAAGACAAAGAAAGCTTGTACTCTAGTGCAAATTATGAGTAATTCATCCGAACAAGATATGGCATCCACTTCTAGAAGCAAGGAAAAATAGGGTTCAGAGATGTTGGTGAGGAATATAGTTTTTGATCCTCCCGTGTTCAAGTTGTATCTTGCAATTGCTGAAGAAGTAGACCCGATAGAAGATCACTCTTTAATTCCTCCGAGGGTACTACTGGTAAATGTCATTCATATTTTTTTATCATTGCAAACTACAAGAACTTGTAGATGTGGAAATGAACCAAACATTTGATGCATTATGTGAGGATAGGAACTTGAAGCCCGAGAACAAACACATTGAGACCAAGGTTTTAATGCACATCATGCATATTCCAAAGAACTTCCACATAAAATGGGTTAGGTATGTTCTCAGTCATGTTTATAACATGCAGATATGGTTGGATAAACCAGTAGAGATTACAAATCATATGATACAAAATATCACTGGATTTCCCATGCTTGACAAACCTAAGGCCACTAAAACCCTAAACAGGGATGATTTGGGAAAAGTTACCCATGTTGAGTGGGACGGAAGAGGGATGAGACTGAATGGAGTAGCTGATAATGAATATGGAGAGCATTCAGGTATCAAAGACTAATTCTTTTAATTTTTGTTCACTCTTGATCTGTATACTATTTTGTGTTGAAAATTTCTTTCCTTCTAACGGTAAAGTAGTATGGAAGAAGGATAGGCCAGTCATACACCAGATCAATGACTATATAGCAGAATTAGGAGATAATTTTGATAGTATCATGGATGGGTACTTTGAAAACTTCAAACAAAGAATGCAGAGTAGATATAGAATTCCCAAGCAACTATTAGAGGACTATAAAGATGATATATGTTTCCTAGTTGACTATGACAAGGTCTATATTCAAGTAGTAAGACCTGGATTGCATGGGTGAAGCCTCTCTCTTATGAAGTCAATATAGATGATACTAAGAATATCATAGAAGCTATTGTTAATGAACCTATTAATCCAAAGGCACCTTACTTTGGAACATATGAGGAAGAAAAAGATAGGATTTCCATAGAAATGGAAATCCCTAAAATATTGAAAAGAGGAGAGAAAAGGATAAATAAATTTTAGAAAAAGTATGGCAAGATCTTGGACTCCCCTGCCACCACTAAAGAAGAAGATGTTGAAACAGAGGCTATCCAATTAGAGGAAGAAACTGAAGTTGAAAGTCCTCAGATAAAGAGGAAGGCAGTACCTAAACAGAAAAAGGCACCTACCCCTGTTCTTACACAGAAAAAATCCATGAGCAAACTTATTTTGGGAAAAAATAGTGATGATGAAGAAAAATAAGATGATACTGTGGTTTTCAAGAAACCACCACCTTCACTTGAGTAGAAGATTAAGGCATTTAGAGAAGGTAGAGAAATGAGCTCTGTAAAATCACTTAACTACCCTTCTTGATCAAAAGAAGAAAATAAACAAATTGAAGAAGCAATTGTTGAGAAGATGGACAAATGGAAATATGACCCTTCCAAGTTCAAGAGTTACATGACTGAAGATTTATTCAAGGCAGTCTCAATCCCCTGGTCAAATGTAGTAGGAATGGAAAAGGATATAAGGGAAGAGACACTCAAGCAAGTTATGCCTGCAATTAAGGGCAAAGAAATCAAGGAAACTCTGAAAAGGTATGAAAATAATCATACACCCAGATTCTTAACATTTCAGATTCTGAACAAGAACATTGAAGATGTAGTGAAGCGAGCCACATTGGTGTGGAAAACAATCTTTGAGAAGAAAATTGATGATGATAAAATAAAGATCCCAAGTAAAAATCATATGGATGATGCTCTACCCGAGGTATAGACTATTGAAGAGTTAGATGTTGAACATATAGTAGTTGGGGTAATCGCATTATTACCCCAATCTCCAAATCAGAACATCATACCTCGGAGCAAGGTCAAGTCTAAGGAACCATTAGACCAAGCAACAACCATGCAACAGGCTCCAATCAGTACTGAGACAAGCATGCCTGAGTCACATGAGGATAAGGTAAATGTCTCTACTGCTAGTATTGATTCATTAGTTCACATTAGTCCAACAATTGGCACACCATCATCTGATGTAGTAAAGGTAAATGACCTAATGGAATTGAACACTAATAGAAATGTTGCAGAAAGCAACATCAAGGAACTTATTCCTTCTTTGAGTCCCAAGGTAAAGGGAAAAGAAAATTTAATAAACACTGGTGAGATTGATCTTGATGAAGAGATTTTCATTCCAAACTGGGATCAATCTAATTTTTCTGAAGAGAAAATGGAAATTTTGGGTGAGCTATGGATAAAAAGAGCTACATAGGAAAATATCAGATGGGAAAGAAAGATGAATAAGGTACTCACAGACATCAACAACATATTTTTTGATGCTTTACAGATTGAGGTCAATGAGACTAAAACAATATTGGATCAACTTGTTGACATTGTCCAAAATTTCAATACAGACATGAATGGTCAAGAGAAGCTACTATTAGAGATTTACTTCTGGCAGCTAGCTGATTATATGTTTGTCATTGATGACAACATATAATATACAATAGTGTTTTGTATGTACTTATCAGAATGATGGTATCAAGCCTTGCACAGTTATATTCATGTTGTAGACATGTTTATGTTTTGTTCATACATGCAGACTCAGATATGAAGTTTCCGTTGTGTTGTGTAATTTTGTTATGTGGCAGTTACAATTTCTAGAGTTTGTCTGTATAGAGCCGACATATTACATTGGTTCTTGAGTTGCACCTATCTTCAGGATATGCATGTGTATATTCATGATTAGTTATGAGTTGATGATAGTTATCTAAAGGCGCCAAATGTGTTTCAAGAAGATTGCAAAGTTAGAGTTAATTTGGTGAGGCCAACTTAGTGAAGTGTCGGGTCTATTCAGTTTATATTTACACGGTTGTAATTATGCTTGCATGATTAGTAAAGCTGACAAGGATGTTATGAAGAGTTTTCTTACAGGTCCCATGATCTCATACTTTGAGGAAGATACTTATAGCAAGTCATTTGTCATACGCAATGATATGCAAAGAGGCGGAAAATGTACAGAGAAGAATATCAGTTGTGGTTTATTCATCAAGGATCTATGTGAAGAAGCAGTAGAAGATTAAAATACATTGGAACTTATCAAGACAATAGGTCTACTCTATAGTTCATCATTAGATATAGTGCATATTTGTTCTACAGAAGGTTGTAGCCTTCACCATTGAAGCAGTGAGCTTTTTGGATAGTGATTCCACCACCCCTAACAAGGTTATTTGTAAAAGATAGCTAACAGGGTCTGACCCTTAACTAGGTCACTATACTTATTGCATTGTAAAGTACAACTCCTAGCAGGGTTGAAATATCTTCTAACAGGGATTACTATAAACAAGTATAGTTCATTGTGGGTACTAATTCCCACCGGGTTTTTACCATTTGGTTTTCCCGTAACCAAATTATGGTGTTGTCTATTTGTGTTATCTGAATGTGCATTTTCTTTATTATATTCTGGAGTTAATAAGGTTAAAGAATTAAATAAGTTGATAACTGATTCACCCTCCCCCCTCTCAGTTATCCTTTGGGAATATTCTAACAATTGGTATTAGAGCCAAGTGCCTTGAAGAAGAAGCCTAATAGCTTAAGGTAGATCAAATGTCTTACTTTAGAAAAGAGAGCTCTAAGTTCAATGGAGAAAATTATCTAGATTGGAAAAACAAAATGATAACACATCTATAGTGTGTTGGTTTTGATATCTTTGAGATAGCCACACAAGAAGTTGTTATTCCCTCTTTAAAAGATCTTTCAAGAGATGTTGCTAATAGTAAACATAAGGACACATTCACAGCTAATGCAGTTTCTAAAGAAGCCCTTATAAGTGCATTATTTGACAGTGAATTTTTTGAGATCAAGAAATTAGACAAGGCATACACAATATGGAAGTATTTAGAAGACATGTTTTAAGGAGATGTTCAAGCAAACAATGCACGCAGGAAGACATGGAAAAGAAATAAAACTGTCTTGAAATGTTACCTGAAGAGAACATTAGAGCCTACAATCAAAGGATAAATGAAATAGTCTCTGGAATCAGAAACAATGGTGGAGATATATCAGAAGAAGATAAAATGGACAAGTTGTTGACTACTTTAACATCAGACTATAAATACAAGTATTCTAAAGGAAACCATGCAATTTTCACAAGACTTCAAGAGAGAGACTTTGATCAGTAAAATCTTTGCATTTGAGATATCAAGATTGAAGACTCAACCAAAAGGTGAAACAACCTTCAAATCCTCATTTCATGGTAAGAAATCTCACATCTCTAGAAACAATGAGAAAGAAGAAGTTGATGAAGAACTATAAGAAATCATTGCCATGATTTCTAGAAGAGAAATGAAAGGGAAAGGGAAATATGAAGGACAACTTCCATTCAAATTTTTTTCATGCAACAAAATCGGTCACTTTGCATCCAAGTGTCCTACAAGAGTAAAGAAATTCAGATCTAACTACAAACCTAAATAGAGGAAGGAATGTTATCATGCTGAAGAAGGTGTAATTGATGAAGATTAAAGAGAAGATAAAATTGGATTTGTTGCCCTTAAAGACATGGAAAAAGTGATTGAGCTTATGGAGATTGAAGATATAAAGGAAACACAGGAGTTAGCCCTAATTTCCAAAGCACACATCAGAATGGATTGGATCATTGACAGCAGATTCTCTCATCACATGACAGGTGATAAAGATAGATTTGTTCATCTAGACAAGTACAAAGGTGGTATGGTTAGATTTGGAGATAACACTCCTAAACCTATCATAGGCAGAGGATCCATCACACTGGATGGAAAGAACAAGATAGATGATGTTTTGTATGTTGATAGATTACATCACAATTTACTAAGTGTTGGACAACTACTTGACAAAGGTTATCATTTGGAATTCAAAGACAACAAATGCATTATTAGAAACAAAGAAGGAGACATGATTGCATCAGGGTCCAAAATGAAAGGTAATGTTTTCCAAATCAATTCAGATGTAAGTTGTTTTGTTGCAAAATTAGATGACAGTTGGTTATGGCACAAGAGACTCTATCATATCAATTTTGATAATATAGTAAAGATAAGCAATGTCAATGCAGTTAGAGATCTTCCAAGCATTGTAAGACCAGATGACACAATATGCAGAGAATGTGTTATAGAAAAGCATGTAAGGAGTTCCTTCAGAAGCAAGCAGAACTCAGCTGAAAACAAGTTAGACCTAGTGCACACTGATTTATGTGGTCCTACTCAAACTAGGTCATATTAGAGAGAAAGGTATTTCATTTTGTTTGTTGATGATTTTTCAAGAATGATGTGAGTTGCATTCTTAAAAGAGAAGTCTGAAGCCTTTGAGAAGTTCAAAATATTCAAAGCCAAAGTGGAGAATGAATGTGGATTAAAACTAAAGTGTCTGAGATCAGATAGAGGAGGAGAATTCACCTCTGACCAATTTTATGACTATTGTGAAGAACATGGAATTAAAAGAAAGTTGAGTGTACCTAGAACCCCATAACAGAATGGGATATCATAAAGAAGGAACTAAATCATACTTGATATAATGTGCACTATGATGATTGAAGGAAAATTTGCGCATACCTATTGGAGAGATGCAGTTAATACAGTAGTCTACACTATCAATAGAACTCAACTAAGGCCAGGCATGGATAAGATGCCTTATGAACTTTGGTTTGGTAATGTACTTACAGTAAAATACTTCATAATATTTGGCAGCAAGTGCTACATCAAGAGAGATGATGGTGTTGGTAAGTTTGATGCTAGAAGCGATGAAGGTATTTTCCTTGGTTACTCTACTAAAAGCAAAGCATACAAATTTTTTAATTTGAGATTAAAGAAGATAATTGAAAGTATTCATGTAAAGATTGATGAGAAGTTCATGGTTCAAGAAAGGTATTACAAATATGCACCTATGATTGCGGATGAACCCAGGCTGAACAGTAAAGACATTGTTATTGAAGAAATGTTTGATTGCATTGATGATTCATGTAATGAACTTGAATCAAGCAAAGAAGTATCACAGATTATAGATGAGGATGATACACCAAAAGTTTCAAAGTTCACATCTAGGTATCATTCAAAGGATGATATCATTGGAGATCAGAGCAGCAGTATTATGACTAGATCAAAAGCAAAAAAGGTTAACAGATGATGAAGAGGTATGTTTACTCTCACAGATAGAACCTTTAAATGTTGAAGATGCTTGTAAGGATTCTGATTGGCAGAAAGTAATGGAAGAAGAGTTAGATCAAATAATAAAAAATGATACATGGGAATTGGTCCCTAGACCCAGTGACAAAAATGTGATTGGAACAAAGTGGGTATTCAAAAATGAGATGAATGAAGATGGAACAGTAGTCAGAAACAAAGCAAGACTAGTGTGTAAAGGATATGTGCAGAGGGAAGGGATAGATTATACTGACACATTTGCCCCTGTGAGCAGACTGGAAGCCATAAAGTTATTCTTGGCCTATGCAACATTCAAGGATTTTAAAGTATATCAAATGGATGTTAAATTAGCTTTTCTGAATGGTGACTTGAAGGAAGAAGTATACATAGAACAGCTTGAAGAATTCAATCTATCAGATAATCCAGATATGGTATGCAGATTGAAGAAAACACTTTATAGACTTAAACACGCCCCAAGAGCTTGGTATGAGAGACTAGATGGTTATCTTACCCGGATTAGATTTAAGAAAGGAGAAACAGATTATAACCTATTCATAAGAGAGACACCTTATGGACTACTACTTGTTTCCATATTTGTTGATGACATTATCTTTGGAGGTAATGATAAGCTTAGTTCAGAATTTGCAAAAGAAATGCAAAATGAATTTGAAATGAGCATGATTGGTCCTATAAAATATTTGTTGGGATTAAACGTAAAACAAAAAGATAAAGGAATATTCATAAATCAATCCAAATATGTGAGGGAAATATTGAAGACCTTCAAGATGGAGGACTGTAAGCCAGTATGCACTCCTATGATAACTAGAAGCAAGCTTTCTAAAGAAGATGAATCCATAGTAGTTGACAAGACATTATATAAGTCTATGATTGGAGAACTTATATATCTTACTCAATCTAGACCAGACATATCTAATGCTGTTGGCATTGTTGGAAGATTAGTAGCTGAACCAAAACAAAATCACCTAATGGCAATAAAGAGAATATTCAAATATCTAACACGAACTATAGACTATGGTTTATGGTATCCTAAATAAAAGAATGTACAACTTCATGTGTATACAGATGCAGATTGGGTAGGTTGTCTTGATGACAGGAAGAGTACATATGGAGGAGCATTATTTCTTGGAGATAGGTTGGCTTCTTGGGTAAGCAAGAAGCAGAATTGTATCTCACAGTCGACAACAAAAGATGAATATGTCACAACAACATTGAATTGTTCAATAATGGTTTGGATGAAACAAATTGTTAAATATTTTGGTATACAGGTTGACTATCCTATTGTTTTTCACTGTGATAACATGAGTACTATCAAAATGTCCAAGAACCCTATGATGCATGCAAATACAAAGCACATTGAGATTAAATACCATTTGCTTAGAGAAAAAGTTGCAGACAATGAAGTAAAATTGGACTATGTGAGCACCAAAGAATAGTTAGCAGATATTTTCACAAAGCCTTTATCAAAAGATACTTTTGAGTATCTCAGGGAGAAGTTGGGAGTAATTCCCTCTCCTGAGTCTGATTAGAAAAAGTAGCAAGTACATCAGTCATTAAGTGACTGATGAATGGTTGAATACTCTACTTCTGGACTAGTACCTGTGCTTAATTGTTTATGGCACCCTTTGCCATTGCTGTCAATGGGGGAGTATATAGTAAGGGGGAGAATATACTCTGGGGGAGTATAAACATAGACAAAGGAGCTGCAGCAATGTATAGAAATATTTGATGAGGATATTGAGAAGATTGTAAAAAGAAAGAAGACACTAGGTGCTAAAGATGTTTTTAATATCACATGTTTCCATCAATGTCAAAGGGGGAGATTTTTGGAGATTTACTTCTGGAAGCTAGCTGATTGTATGTTTGTCATTGATGACAACATATAATATATAATAGTATTCTATATGTACTTATCAAAATGATGGTATCAAGCCTTGCGTGGTTATATTCATGTTGTAGACATGTTGTTTACATTTTTTTCATACATGTAGACTTAGATATGAAGTTTCAGTTGTGTTGTGTAATTCTGTTATGTGGCAGTTACAGTTTCTGGAGTTTGTCTGTACAGAGCTGATGTATTGCATTGGTTCTTGAGTTGCGCCTATCTTTAGGATATGCATGTGTATATTCATGATTAGTTATGAGTTGATGATAGTTATCTAAAGGCACCAAATGTGTTTCAAGAAGATTGTAAAGTTAGAGTTAATTTGGTGAGGCCGACTTAGTCAAGCATCGCGTCTATTCAGTTTATATTTGTGCGGTTGTAATTATGCTTGCATGATTAGTAAAGCTAAAAAGGATGTTATAAAGAGTCATCTTATAGGTCCCATGATCTCATAATTTGAGGAAGAAACTTATAGCAAGTCATTTGTGATACGCTAAGTGTGAATGATACGAAAAGAGACAAAAAATGTACATAGTAGAATATCAATTATGGTTCATTCATCAAGGGTCTATGTGAAGAAGCAGTAGAAGATTATAATACATTGAAAGTGATCAAGACAATAGGTCTACTCTATAGTTCATCATCAGATGTAGTGCATATCTATTCTATAGAAGGTTGTAGCCTTCACCATTGAAGCAGTGAGCTTTTTGGACAGTGAGTCCACCACCCCTAACAGGGTTATTTGTAAAAGACTCCTAAAATGGTCCAACCCTTAACCAAGTCACTATACTTATTGTATCGTAAAGTACAAATCCTAACAGGGTTGAAATATCTTCTAACAGGGATTACTATAAACAAGTATAGTTCATTGTGGGTACTAATTCCCATCGGGGTTTTTACCATTTGGTTTCCCCATAACCAAATTATGGTGTTGTCTACTTGTGTTATCTGAATGTGCATTTGCTTTATTATATTCTAGAGTTAATAAGGTTAAAGAATTAAATAAGTTGATAACTAATTCACCCCACCTTAGTTATCCTTTGTGAATATTCTAACAGCTACTAGAGAAGGCTGAGAAGAAATTTTGATGAATGGTGCTCCCCTTAATGCCACAAACACATAACAGAAATAGAGAAGCAACAACAATTTGCAAGAATAGAAAATGGGCTTCTTATTATCTCCACAAATGTGGAATTACAAACTTTGAAAATTACAATATGCAAAGCCACATGGGCATTCCCCTTACAATATTTTGTAGGACAAAGCCTTGAATTATTACCCAGATCTACCCAGAACTGCCCTAGACAACACTACGAGCCTTCTTTGTATAGGCAATTTCCACCACCCGAGAAGGTTCCAGAAATCTAGCCATTAAGGCCGACTACCCTTAGCATTTAATTATTTTTCACTTTTATTACAAAAGGGTCGGCTTTAAATATTTACAAAACATGAG
>MU224596.1:207506-222537 GCA_018584345.1 Thuja plicata | reverse complement strand
TACGCTCACAAAGTCAGCTGATAGTTTTTTTCCTACTAATAGAGAATCCACAGAATTCTATGATGCCAAGATTAGAGACATGGAACAGACTTTGAAAATCAAAGACATAGGCATGAGGGGATATTAAATGTAACTTGTGCTATCATTAGCAGCTCTACCTCTATCTCCTCATTCCTATGGGAGACCTTCTGAGAATGATAAATCTTCTACTACTCCTAAAATAGTTTACGATGGTGCCTTTTTACGGGATTCAACACCATTAGAAGATGAAGATGAGGAAAGAGTTGTTAAAGCTTGGCTTTACAAAGTGTATCATCTTCAAATGGAATCACTTCCATGTTAATATAATTTAGCCCTCCTTAGGGGATGTATTTGACCTCCATCACATCATCCTCCCATTTTTCCATCATCCCCCCTGATCTACCTTTCTGTCCACCATTTTCTGACCTGATTTCTGCATTCTGGGATACAGACCAGTGTTTCTAGGATTTAGGGACAGGGTCGACCTCCTAGGATAGGGTCAACCTTGGCCCTAACCTAGGATAGGGTTGACCTTGGCCCTATCCTAGGATAGGGCCGACCTCGACCCTATCCCAGGGTCCAAACCCCAGGAACTTTTGGTTTCTCAGATGTCGGTCCTCACAGAAAGTTTTCTCCCGCTTTCGGGTCTGCTGTTTTGGGCTCCAAAGTAAGGATTCCTAAATTATATTTAATATAGGTCCTCTTCTAGGGGCATGGGTCTTATTGGAATTTAATTCTCCTATGTTGGCCTCCTTAGAATATTGTGCCCTAATTTCATATAAAAGGAAGCCTTTCTCTCTCATTTTCTCTAAGTCTTCCAAGTGCAACAAAGCTCTAGCCAAGATTTTGTTCAACCATCCATTGTCTACATGTTTTAAAGCTCTCAAGGTGTTCATTTCTTCCTCCCAAGAATTTAAGTTTTCCATTGAAGATCAAGGATTAAGGCTTTAAAGCCTTTGAAGGGATTTGGTTCAAGCATTCAAGACTTATCATTCAAACCCTAGATCTAGCCATCATGGTGGTATGATCTTCCTTCAAGATCCTTTGTGCATCTTCAACACTCATTCATTCTTCCTTCAAGGTGGATTCCAAGCATACAATCATGGAGGTTTATGGTTTCTATTAAGTCCAAGCTTTCATATTTACATACTTGCTACATTTGAATTACAATTGCATATCTATTCAATATCATAGCTTCATTGTTAGATTCAATTCTACTACTTGCTAGCATTCTTATTTCAAATATTGATTTCAAGGTTAATTCTTAAATCGGGGTTTGACTAAGGAAAACACCTCCCCCACAATAAACAATCCTCTTTTTCTTGTAGGTACAGGTTTGGGATTGCAATTTTGAGACCAGATCTGGATACCCTTTTCAGTTTTCTTTCGGACGGTGCAAACAGGGACACTTTCAGATCTGTGTAGCTCAGGGTCGACATTATTGGGTCAGGGTCAACATTTGTGGTAGAGGGTTGACCTTTTTCATAAGATGACATCAGAATGGAAAAATATTTCTAGGTTTTGTTCATCTTTGCGTTTCCTTTCCGGATCATACTTTGAATTTTCCAGAAACAGAGTACAGAGCCCAGAAAATAGCATTCTTTGATCTACAATTTTTTAAGGTTAGTTCTTCCTCCTATCCCCCTTTTCAATTACTATCACTAATCATATTTAATCAATAAATTTATAGAATTTAAGATCCCCTTTCTTGTTCTCTTTCCAAATAGTTGATTCACTTGGGTATTAACCCTTCTACTTGGGTTGATCAAATTGGATCTCCTATTTGTGTATTTCAGGGTGAAAGAAAGGAGCATTTTATCTTTCCCTAATCACAATTACAATATATAATCAATATCAAACTCAATTAAGTGTAAGGTGTGAAATAGGGTTAAGGAATTCAACACACTTTAATTGAACCAAACAATAATTAATCAATTAATCAAACCCCCTTTCCAACCTTTACATTTTGTCCTTAAACACTATTTTCTCCTTTACATTTTGGTGAACCCGCGATAGATAACTCTTTCTTTTTGGTGTTAGATTTGCATTTCATATTAGATCTTGCATGCATATAGAAGTAGGTTTTCTTTTATGCTCTTGCATTTATATTTCTAAATTCATAAAAATCATAAAATTTATTTAAAAATACAAAAACATTTACATTTTTCATTGTGTTCAACATGTATGATTTATGTTTTGAATACTTTGATGAGGCTTTTGTTGCTAAAGAGGATAGATCCCATAATGAGGTACATGGAAGTGAGGATGAAATATGTTTGAATATGATCTCCATGGATCCTATTCCTCTTTCATCCTCCTCTACAATCTCTTCAATCGACCTTTACCATAGAAATGAGTTAGGGATAGATGTTAATTCTTCTCCTAATATATGTCTTTTCTATGAGCCTACTTTAGAATATAATTCTTTCCCCTTTAGGGATCAAGCTTTAGGCACTCCTACAATGTGCTTTATTGATAGGGAGGATAAAACTCCTATTTGGGATGAACCTTTGGATTTGGATGTTGATTACTCTCTTCCTCATGAAGCCATTCTGGATGATCCTCCTATTTAGGATGAACCCTTGGATAAAGACATTGATTTATTCCCCTCTTGTGAAGATGCTTTGATACAAGAGGGTGATTTATTAATGAATGACATATTCATACATGATCATGACTCTTTTTCTAAAACACACTCTCCTTATGTAGCCTTTTTAGAGAAATAAGAAAACATTTTAGATCCTTTACCTCCATTTGGGATTTATTCTAGTAATGAGACATTAGTGGGGAATGATATTAATTACCTTAATGCTCTCCCTCATAGTGATGATCCTATAGAGCATCAAGCTCCTACCCCATCTTCTCCTAGGATGTATTCCTTAATTTTTCCTTCTAGTGAATCTATCAAACATACTAATGATGACATAGTAACTACTGAAGTTCCATTGACTCCTTTTCATATAGTTTCTTGTTATGGTCATGTTTATCATTTACTAGTTGAACAAGGATTCCATATTCAAGGATGTGCTAAGCATAAACATGGAATTCAAATGCCCTTACAGAATGGAGGGCATGAGAATTATTATGGATTGGGATTTAATCCTCAACAAAATAGCAATAATACCAACATCTTAAATAATATTTCAAAACATGATGACCCTATGAAGGAGTTTGAGCAAGAGGTTGTTCCACCTAAACTCCTTCATGCTAAGATAATTACTAGACCTAAACAAAAAAACAAACATAGTCTATACTTGAAGATTCTTCCTTTTTGTTTCTATCATAGATTTCATGATCACTCTAATGAATATCAAGCTTTACATTATAAGATTAGGCAACTCATTGATAGTAAAGTTATTTATATATCATATGGAAATGAGTTATATTTCAATTCTATTTTCTCTAAATAACATCTATGTTCCTATTATGGAACTCCATATTATGTAAACAATGTTAGCCTAATCTTTGGGGGCACGTTGTCTTGCATAGTGTTGTGAGCAATATAATAGGTCCCTTTTCATCCTTGTTCCCACACTTGGGGGGCAAAGATTCCATCTACTTCTTTTATGTCTTTCCGGGATCAACTTTCCCTTGGTTAAGCAATATCTATTTATTATGTGATATCCAATCTTACATGAAAATTTTGGTTTGCATTAAGGATCTATTTCCTTGATTATAACCTATTTCATTGTTTGACATTGGGTTTCCATGGTTGATAAATCTCTCACCTTGGAAACTGAATAGGGTGTTATCCCTTACAAGGGTTACTTTCTCACTTCCTGCATGATATCTCTTTTCTACAACAAAATTTCTTAATATAATTTGATATATCCCTGGCTTTCACCCTTGGGGGGCAAGGTATTTTCCTTCTTCCTCTATATAAGGATCTACTTTACTTATCTTAGTGGCATTTTTTTATCATATAACATTATTTCCTTAGAAAGATTTATGTTTTGACTATGGATACCCTCTTATATGAGAGGTGATTGTCCCAGGTCATCACCTCTTCTTTATATTGCAAATTATGATTTTGATAAACTCTTGCTCTTTCTTTGGGTTAGAGTTTGATTCCTTCATCCTAAGATTCTGCTTCCTCTTGATTACAGGGGGCTTGATGATTGAATCTTTGGTCCCTCTTTTCTTGGGAAGATGACATTTTATCCTAAGCACTCTGTTATGCCCTGCATCCCCGTCCCTACATTTTGTGTGAAAAATGTTGGGTCCCCCCCCCTTTTTTTTCTTCTTTGCTTTGTTGTTGCTGCGGCTTTTGTCTTGTCTTTCTTTTCTTTTCTTTCTTTCTCTGGGGTTTTCTTTCCCCAGCCTGCGTGGTTTTCTCTCCTCGGTTTTCCCCTCCGAGATCCCGGATCCCGGAGGCTATTTTGTCTTTTGGTGGGAAGCCAGATTCCGGGCTCCGGGACTCTTTTCTATGATGTTCTTAAGTCTCAGGAATATCATTGTAAGGAATCCCCGGGTTCAGAGTCCGGGTGTTTTCTCTAACCTAAAACTCCGGAAGGAGGAGGATTGTTTTTACCATGGGTATAAATAGAGCTTACCTGTCATTTTCACATTTACCGCGATTAAAACCTTTGAGCACTTAGAGAGAAATATAGCACTTTCAGAGCGATTAACAGAGTTTACAGAGAATTTGCAGTAATCAAAGCTTAAACCCCTTCTGTGCTCTCTGACATACGCGAGTGCTCCGTGGTGGTAATCTTGGCGAACTAACGATTCAAGTGTTGCAGGGTTCACTCGGTAATCCCTTCCTATGCCTTCTACATTTTTAGGTTGGTCCTTCCGCTTCCCTTCTCTCTGTCTTGTGTCCGTTTTCTGGTTTTTGTTGTTTCCACCTGGTTTTGTTTTCGTTTGTTTTTGTTTCATTTCATTTCGTTTCTGCCGTCTGTTCTTTTCTTGCCTCTGGTTCGCCGCCCGTTGGTGGGTTGGCTCTGTTGGAAGGTTTTACACCTTCTATGTAGATGTAGATAGTCTGTAAATATTTTGTAGATGGTCTACGCAGATGTAAATAGTTTGTAAGTAATCTGTAAATACCTGTAAATAGTCTGTAAGTAGTTTGTAGATATCATGTATATGATGTAAATAGCTGTATATTTTGGTTTCGGCTTCGTCTGGTTTTTGTTGCGGGAGTCACCCGCGTGTACATTGATGTATATTCATGTATATATATATATATTTCTATAGGTGACCCTTGTATATATCCCCCCTTCCCGTGTGTATACCCTTCAACTTTCTGTATATCCTTCCGGGTGGCTCAACGGGCTGGTCGAGTCACCCTTGCTGTTGTTTTTTTGCTTCGAGTTGGCTTCGAGGTAGAAAACCACTTGTTTGAAGCTCGGCTCGTGGCTGGTTTCAAACAAGCAGTTTTCTCTCTCCTCCATCAAGGCTGTTAGAGCCTTATTTATTTCCCATGCGCGCAATTACTTCCGACCAAGTGGCTTTCCTTTTTCGCGTGTTCGAACAGTTGGCTCCGCCGCCAGTGCCATCCCATCCATTTAATGCTAGCGCACGTGGCGTCCACGTGGACCTGCTTCCACATTATTCTTCACTAATGGTCACTTCTCTGGGTTTTGGGTCCCTTTCCATCATCCATCTCATGTCTTCGTCAAGTGTGACAAATTTTCCCGGACCCAGAGATATAATGAAAATGCTAAGTTTATGTTTTGCTTTTCGGGTACTTATGCAAAAAAACTAACTTTTCAGGAAAAGAAAATGGCACGGTGGTAAGACCTTTGGACCCCGGAGTTTCTAGTTTTATTTTGATAAATATGTTCTGACGGTCGCTTTGTCTCACAGGTCCGGACTTCACTTTACAACCATGTCTGAAGCATCCGCATCATCTCCTCCCGGAAGTCCAGAGTTTCCATCCACAACCGAGACCAAGGTAGTGGCAAAGTCTAAGATAGAGAAGGCCCTGGAAAAGCTCCCCCTCACCATGAGTATATGCAGGGTGAGGAGATTGTGGGCTCAAAGATTGAGTCCAAGATAAAGATGATGAACGACACCAGCGTCGGGACTTGGGCAGAAATGCAGGCTCTAGTAAAAATAATGCATATACAATGACAGGCTGGAGATGCACTTGCTACTAACATTAGAGGTTCTGGTATTCTCAGGGCAGCTTGCTTCCCATACTCCGTGCAGTCTCCAGAGCTTGTTCTTACTCTGGCGGCCCACTATAACTCCGCCGTCCGGGCCGTCATGTTAGCACCAGCAGAACCATCAGGATTCCCCACTCCACTGGTGTCCTTGGACCCAGCCAATTTCCAAATCAGCCTGGGCATCCTGCAATTTGATCAAGCTACAGTGGTTACAAGGTCAGATGCCTTGAAATAATTCACCGAGCTGGAGGAGGCCTCTCAATTGTACATAAACGCCAACTAGCTCAAAGTCCCGAAGAGGGACCCCAAAAGAATGAAGATTGACTTTTCTCGCTCTGAATTTAAAGAGAGCATCCAGATGGGGATGAATGCATTGGCGCGGGTATTTGGGCAACCCTCCGCCCAAGAATTTGAAAAATGGATGTACTATTTCCTGTTCGCCATGTCCACTAAGGGACAATTCTTCGACTGGGCTACTATTATTTCTAACCATGTCGACTCCCAGTTCCGGCAGCTAGGCAAGGATAAGAAGTTCTACATGACTTCTTATGTTTTCTGAACCTTGGTTCATCAGAGGCCCCACTCCAATGGCTTGCTCACAGACGGCGTTCTCGGGCTTGGTCTGGGACAAAAGGCACTGCGGGACCATTTCCCACAGATTCAATGGGAGGCCAGCTTCCCCAGTTACTGCCGGGTAAACGATTGTTTCGTTTACCATCATTTGTTGACACGCACTCGGGATGCCGGATACCGCCTATCTACTAAGGCGATGAAATTAGTTAGTAGTTATGGGCATTACTACATTTAGTTTGCAGTAGCATACCTACATTAGGGTCACCGGCTTCTCCGGGAAACCCTACTTGTTGCCCAGGAATTGCGGGGACAAGATCGTGTTGCTGGAGTATTGTAGACAAATGACAGAGCTGCATACCTTCTTGGGCCTCAAGAAGGTCACCAATGTTTCATTCCCGATCTCGTGTGGGAACTATACTTGCAGTCTGGCCGCCGCAAAAGAGGCAGACAATGAACTTAGAAGTTATAACTTGTAGGAGTTCTATCTGGCACGGAAAAACTTCGACCCGCATGGCCGAATCGCAATAGCACTACCTCGGGCCTCGGAGCCCCACCAAGCACACATAGAAGACTTCTGGGCAGATCGCCAGGATGATATGGATGTGCGCAGTTGGCAGTATGATAGGATGATGGCTGGAATGATGCAGGAGCTAAAGCTCCAGAGATTCTCGGAGGGCTTCTCTAACACCACCCCTACCACAGATCCCCAGTACTGGGAAAAGGGGATTGATAAGTTGGCACTGCCCGCAATAAATTGGGCCACCCAAGAAGATCACACAATCAAGGACTTCACTCGGGCAATTGTCGAGAGAAGTCATACATATTTCAAGCAGGTGTGCCCTGGGAGTGCGTGCCTTGGTCCCCGACTGGCACCAAGAGTAACTTCACCGCCAGTATTAAGATCAACTCCAGGGGCTGGGACATCTTCGACAGCCGGGACTTCTGCACAGGGCGCAGCCAAAGGAAAGGGGGTAGCCTTGACCCCCTCCACATAGCAGACTCCCATACAAGAGTAGCTTCAGCAATCCATGGCGGCCTCCCAACAAATGAGGGAGAAACTATTGATGAAGCTGGCGACTCCCTCGCTCATTTCCGGGCCAATTCGTCCTCCTTCCTCCCTGTCATTGGCTTCCTTAATGACAATGGCGATGGGGGTGGATCCTCTAGAGGCAACAGCATTAGCAGACGCGGGGCTGCCTTTGATCAACCGGAGGAAAAGAAAGCATATCGCACAGCCAAAATCAGAACCAACGCCAAGGGCATCCCTCCCAAAAGAAGTAGAGATCCTCTTTTCCAGTTCCCTGGAGCTGGAGAAAGAGGCAGAACAAGCAGAGGACCCAGCCAGTCCCCCTCCAGAAGAAGAGTTTGATCTATTTGCAACCGATGAATTCGGGAACTTACAAGGGGGCGACACACAAGCAGGGACGGAAGTCCCAGAGAAAGAACAAGAGGCTGTGGACCTCCGGAACCTAGAAGAAGAGGCTGCGGAACAAGAAAAGTAGTAGACAAAGGAGAAAAGACCAGAGATTATCTCTGGGGCTCAGGCAGTACAAGGTCCGGGAGTGGACCAACAACAAACTAAACAAAAGGCATCCGCTGGGGAACCCGGACCCAGATCTTTGGGAACAACCGTAACCCTAGCCGCCATATTCCAGGGGCCACTCCTGGGGGCAACCTTCGGGCATGTAATAACAGCGGCCCAAACCTTGAATCTTGGCCAGATACCTCCCATACTACCCAAAGAGATAACAATGACAGAAGAAACCCAGCCAGGGGCAGAAACAGATGAGGGAGGAGAACAACTTGAAGAGGTAATCCTCGAAGAAGCCGACCAGGGTCCAGATTAACCGATCGACATCACAGACTAGGCCGAGGACATAGAGATTGAGGATATCACCAAAGAAGAAGAGCTGGTAGAAAAGGAAATAGAGGAAGTGTCGGCAGGAAAGGCAGAGGAGGTGCATGCTGAAAAGGAGCAACCACCACTGGACGCTGGGAGAACATCAGAAGAACAGACTCTGGTAGGAAGTCCACCTCTCCCACCTCCGTGGCTAGTGGAGAGCAAGAAAAGAAAAGCCCCATCCACTCCAACAGCCCCTATCTCTCTGGCCGAAATGATGGCCTTGGCTCAGGCCCCGCCAAAGACAAAGAAGGCCCGGACAGTTCATACCCTCCGAACTGGGCCGGGCGGAGAAACAGTTGCGGTAGTAGCAACGCCTCCCCTAGATGCCGATGAAGCGGCTGCAGACCCCGCAGACTATAATATCGCCAAGGTACACTTGGGAAAAAGAGGAAAGCAGGGTGAAGTAGACCTGCTGAAAGAAGCAATAAGAGCTGTGGAGGCCCAATACGAGAAAGAGGTCCAGAGGCTCAAAGAAGAAAAGGAGAAGAACACCAACCTTCTTGGGTTGTTTTATGAGCTGGCCAGACCCATCAGCGCCGTCCCTCCACAGGCCTCCACCTTAGAGGAATTACCGCAGAGAGACATAGACTCCCTGCGAGTAATGAAGAAGAAAGCCCAAGTGGTTGATGAATGGGCCAATCTGCAGATAAGAAACATCCGGCGTTTCCTAGCATCCACTCTCCCGGATCTATACACAGCCTGACAGGTTATTCACCAGGCAGAAGCATTGATTGAACAGTGGGAGAGTGATGCTGAGAATTACCAGGTGTGGAAGGCAAAGCTCGAAGAGCTCCTCACTCTAGGAGAAGATATAGTTTCCGAATCCAGAATTCTGGGTGAGGAACCATTTGATTTCGTAAGGACTCAGCACTCCAGACTGGACCTCACATTGGAGGTAACTAAGCAACTGGTAGAGTCCTTACAAGAGAAGGTAAACAAAGTAAAATATTCTCTTAATTTATGTAAATATTTTGTAATAAAGGCTTCCGGGATGGATCCCTTCAGTGCAGATACTTATACTCCTGAGGAGTCAGTTTTGGGAGGTTTTGATGAAATAATGGGCTCCCGGTATCAATCTCCGGAAGGAATTGATGGGGCCAAAATGGTTAAGTTAACCAAGGTGGTGCTTAGAGGCCATGATGCCGCAAAGATGGAGGATGAGTTTAAAAGTGATGTCCCAGAACTGGGGGAACAAGTTGAGATGGCCAGATTCAGAAGGGCCAGTTTAAAGAAGATTGATGAAGATGGCATTTTCTGCCTCCTTCAGGCCTTTGGTGATAATAAACAGCCTTGAGTTTCTCTGGGGGCCGGAGAAATTTAAGCATTCAGTATTCTTTATTCTTTTGGGGATGTAAGTTCCCGGATCTCAGAGTCCCAGATCCACAATTTTGTATTCTTTAAAGTGATCTGCGTCCCGGTCCCCGAGACCGACCGGTCACTTTCAGAGGCGGTTAATTAAGACTGTCAGAAGGTAGTTGGACACATTAAGAAGCATTGACTCAACAGTTGATTTCTGACAATGGTATTCTCGAGGCACCATTCAAAGGTACACCTGGCACATTGGAGACAGGGTGTTGCATTTTCCATTTATGGGGCATGTAGCCTCGATTCCAGAGGGACCTACTTTCTTCTTTCTTCTCTTCGACTCTCTTCTTGAGGCTGATTCTTCCGATGTATATTCCTATCTTCTTCTTCTGACCTGGCAGACCTATTCCATCTCCAGGTCTTTTGTAGGGTGGCGCAGGTAGTACCGGCCCCCAGATATTGTATTTTATTCAAATGTAGTAAGTTAGGGTTAGGGTTAAAGAGTTATATAAATAGGCAAATCGACCGATTTCCAAGGGTCGGCAAAATTGATGATTTTTTTGTCCATAAGAAATAACAAAAGGAATTCTTTTTAGCTTATTGAGTTGTAGAGCTCAAGGCTCTTTTGTTCTGTTCTTAGTAGTTAGATGCTCCCTTGGAGCCACTATTGTATCACGCACCAGTGCTTGCTGGATTGAACACTAATGAAGAAGGAAGGATTCATGGCAACGCTGTTGTTATCATCCCTGCTTCTGAGTTAATGGTATTTCATGTTTTAATGTTCTGTATGTCCTTTGCTTTGAATGTGTTAAAGTAGATTAACGACCTCTTTATTCCCGCTACTGATGAAATGCTAATTGATGGTTGTGTATTTCTTCGGTATTTAGTATAGTCTTTCAGAGTATTGTTGATGTTCCGGACTTTTCAGCATGACTATAGTTAGATAAATGTCTCTAACCCTGCAGGATCTTTTTTCGTTTTATTTGTGAAGTGTGGAATACTCTAGGAAAACCCTCACTAAATTGAATCTCCGGGAGAAATGAGTTGAAGTAACCAGCTATCCCCCTCGAAAATAGTCACCTCTCCCAACTGGGCCCCGCACCGTCGTGACCTGACACCCAGGTGCTTGAAGGCCCAGAGGATTTATTTCTCCCGGACTACCTTTACAGGCGGAGTTGGCCGGTTTCTCTGGAACCCGGTGACAACTTATGACTGTTGGCGGACCCGGTGAGCAAAACCCCGTCAATAGAAACTGGTGCTAGAAGGAGGGCATGAACTCGCCCCCCTCCCAAGATTCTGATTTTACACCTCCTGAGGGTTCCCCGAGTTGTAGTTTTAGGAGACAAGCCTTTAGTGGGATTGGGTCCTTTTCCCCTGCTAAATTTGAAAGAATCCTCAGATCCGCCCTGAATCCTGAAAGGTTTGTCAAACTTGAGCCTCCTTCTCGAAAGAAACAGATGTCGAAAGTCCTACCAGCCACTGTTGTCTAGGGATCTACCATATCTTTGAATACTCAAACTCCCCAGACGGTCTCGGGAACCAATATTCAAACTACCTAACGTACAGTTTCCCAAATGGCTGCATATTTTGGAAACACTGGGTCCCCAATGGGCACTTTTCCAGGCACAATCAATGACTTACCCTCTCACCCAGAGAAGATTTGCCCACGATATGAGCACTTAGGCTCACGAACCGTAGAAGAACACCTACAGGAATACAAAGATGTCATGAATCGACACCAGATCCAGCATGAAGATGTTGTGACCCACATGTTTCCCTTGTCCTTAGGACAAAGTGAGTTGAACTGGTACCTGAACCTTCCCGCCAACTCCATCAACACATGGCAGGATATGGAGGATGCCTTCTTGGCTGCATTTCGCGTGCACGTGGACCCAGCCTGGTCCTACAGCCAATTAATCTCCATCAGAAAGGAACCCAATGAGCCTCTCGCAGTGTTCAACCATAGGTTCCAACGTGCCCTAAAGAGGTGCACAGGCCCTTTTGTCCCATCGCTAGATGTTACCATACAGACATACCTTAATGTGATGGACCCTTTCGTTGCCACTCTCCTCTAGAGAACAACCGCCCCGGGCGACCAGGATACTTTGGCAAAAGTCTATAACCTGGCCTTAGAGTTATCCCGCGGTCTCAATAAATCCCCGGGCGGGATTGGACAGAACACACCTTTCAACATGGTCCCCGGCAGAACTGCTTATGCCGGGGGTTACAATCCCAATCTGGCAATAGGTGCCCCTTCAATGGTGGTGAGTCCCCCACCACCTTTGATCGACCAATAGGCACGATATGTTTACCCCTCCCAGACCCAGATGACACCGGGTCCGAAATTTTTTCCTTGGAATCAACCACAGCAGATGCAACAAACTTAGACACAACCGTCCGGAGTGCCCTTCTTCCAGTCATCTGCGGCTGGAGGATTGCCGCCCTCGACTCCGGTTAACCCTGCTGCCTTCCCAGGAAGCCAACAACAGCCACAGCCGTCCCATTGTGACACCAACACTCAATTGACCGCCGAGGTTGAGTCCCTCCGGTGGATGCTATCCACCCTGACCATGGACATGGGTCAGCTGAAGGCTAGATCCTACGCGCCCCAAAACTCAAATTCCCAAAGGGGAAATATCTTCTCCAGCCAACGAAACAATAGTGCCGGAGGAAGAAACTTCAACAATGGGCCAAGGCCCAACCAACAATAGTGGAATAATAACGCTAACACTGGAGGCCTGCCTTCGAATCAAAACACCAACCAAAATGGTGCTGGACCATCCCACTTTATGGCAGTCGCAGACTTCCAGCCCATGACTAATTGGTGTCGGCTGCATGATATAGGTTCGCATAATGAAGTGAATTGTGCCACTTTGGAGAAAGTCATAATGATCTCCCAGCTGGACAGGTAGCAATCGCATGATACCACTCCTCCAGAGCCCCCTGTCCAAGAGAAAACCCATAGTGCTTTCACCTGTGATACCATCTTCTTCGAAACTTCCGGAGAAGATGAAGAAGAGTCTGAATTGCAGAGATTCTTTGATGAATCCATTCCGCGCTTTGAGGCCAATGCCTTTACCAACCCACGGGCTCCATACAACACTCGGAGCCAGGCAGGTAAAGGACCATCTTACATGCCTATACCTCTTACTAAAGATACTCCCCCTCCCCAGAGTAATACCACTGATGGACCCGCCCCTCCAAAAGGTCCCAGCTCTAACCAAGCAAAGGATCTCACGGAAGAAAATCACCAGTTCCCGGGAGGAAGATTTGATATTACGAAGGCGTTAGAGTAGACCACCACCTCCATGACCTTGATGGAGGTTTTCCTAAATTGTCCTGAGTAGAAGAAGTCCCTTCTGAAGCTCTTAGGGAACCCGGAAACAGTTAGCCGCCCACCCAAGACGGTCTCATTCGAAGATGCTAACGCGGCTGTCTTCCAGGGAAATAATGAGGATCCTCCCTTCCTGCTAGGCCTGAACATTTATGGAAAAAATATACACAACTGCCTAGTAGATTCTGGAGCTTTGGGTAACATCATGCCCTTATCCATTTTTCAAAAGCTCGGACTCCAGCCCACCCCGTCTAATGGTGCAGTGATCCAATTGGATAAGACTGCTGTAAAAATGGTGGGGGAATTGAAGAATGTCCGGATACATCTTATCCAGGACCCCAGGATAGCCAGCATTATCGATATCCAAGTAGTGGACATCCCAGAGACTTACGGGATGTTACTAAGTTAGAATTGGTCCAAGTCCTTAAATGGATACTTCTCGACCGACTTCACCCACTTGTGGCTTCCTTGGGAAGGAGAATCCAATTAGATCCGGGTCGAAAGCAAACCCTGAATGAAGCAGGCCCTCACCGAAGTAGGGAGAGTCAATAAAGTCCTTTTCTCCAAATCCTCTCTGGGCGTGTACCAACCTCTTGAAATCTTAACATTTGATTTCATCCCCGGAGAAGATCCAGTGGTATTGCAAAGAGCACAGGACTTGGAAGAAAGGCTAAAAGTTGAAGTCAACTCTCAAGGCCTCACAGCGACCCTTGCCACACTCCTATCCAGCACTTGGTGCTGAGTGCATTACCAAAAACATTCAGAGCACAAGTGTGAGCCATGCCGGTCTATTGCTACCCGGCAACTTGATATCCTCCAGAGTGAACATGCAACCGATTCCCCGGGGCCGAGTACTATGAGATACACCCCTTTGGTGCCACCCGCCCAGGAATCACAAACCGAAATACCTCTGGGGATAAATTCCACTTTTATGCCGGTAGTCCGGGAGAAAGTCCCCAAGCCTCCCAGCATCAGTCCAAAGAAGACTCCCCCTCCCCAGCCCCAGTTTACAAACAATGACTTATGGGCCCTTAAATTCGACGGGTCCCTATCCAAACAGGGTTGTGGGGCCGGGGTAGAATTAATCAACCCACGAGGGAAATCCTTCCTCACTTCCTATAGGCTATAGTTTAACTGCACAAACAATGTCACGGAGTACGAGGCTTTGGTCCTTGGACTCCTATTCGCACTAAGGAAAGGTATCACCTGCCTTTGGGCTCTCGGTGATTCAGAGTTGGTTGTTAAACAGGTCCGGAGTCAATACACATGTCATGACAAAAGGATGGCCGCATACCGCAATCGGGCTTGGAGCCTTATTGAAGATTTTGATGCCTTTGACATTGACCTTATTCCCCGATGACAGAACTATGTCCCGGATGCCCTAGTTGTTTGTGCCAGCACACTTGAGCCGATGGCTGGCTCACGACTCCAGAGATTTTCAGTTGAGATGGTCCCCACCCCCTCCATTCTAGATAATGTCACCCACTTTAAGGTTTTCAAGGATGACCAACATATCCTAGCCTTCATGGCCAATGTTGGTGTTTTTGAGGATCAGATAGTGGAGGAACGAGACCACAATGACACTGGACAGGGTGATGAAGATGATGGGATCATGGACTTGCCCACCAACACTATCCCTAAGGGATGGTTGCATTAGAACATATCTTTGACTTGGACCCCCAGGCCCGTGAGAAGGTCTCATCCTCCCCTGAGGGAGGAAAGTTTGAAAAAATTAACGTCGGCCAGCCCGGTGAAGAGAAGATCATCCACATAGGTACCTCCTGT
>MU224596.1:138077-197093 GCA_018584345.1 Thuja plicata | reverse complement strand
CCGGGAGAAATGAGTTGAAGTAACCAGCTATCCCCCTCGAAAACAGTCACCTCTCCCAACCGAGCCCCGCACCGTCGTGACCCGACACCCAGGTGCTTGAAGGCCCGGAGGATTTATTTCCCCCGGAATACCTTTACAGGTGGAGTTGGCCGGTTTCTCTGGAACCCGGTGACAACTTATGACTGTTGGCGAACCCGGTCAGCAAAACCCCGTCAACACACTCCTCTATGGTAGGGCTCTTGTCGATAAGATCTCTTTCCTTTTGAGGATCCTTTTTCCATGAGTGACATATCCATTTTATGATTATCTATGTTCTTAGATGTAAGGGTCAAGGCTCTTCGCTAAGAATATGGTATACATTGTTGTTTAGCTGGATATCTCCTTACCTTGTGAAGTAGGTATCCTCTTTTCTCTTCCTTATCCTTCCTAGTGGGTAGTCATGATAAGGAGGGGGGCATATATATGGTCTCCCTTGTACTATATTTTACACTTATTTATATTTGGAGTATGCTAAATCCTTGGAAGGTAACACACATAAGTTGCTAAACCCTGAAGAGACACGCATTTTTACTTTTATGTTTGCTAAATCCTCAGAAGGTAATGCACACAAGTTGTTAAATCCTGAAGAGATACACACCCCTTTTTATTTTTGCAATATGCTAAATCCTTGAAAGGTAACACACATAAGTTGCTAAATCCTGAATGGACACGCATTTTATATTCCATAGTGATACAAGAATGTGGATCTATGGATATTTTAAAAAAGTCATTAGAAGACGCATTTACAATTACAAGCACAGTTTATAGGTGAACCTGTTGGGGGCTCTCCCTCTTTGGTGATTCATATTTAGGTGGGCATCTTACTAGGTGAGGTAATCACTATCTCTTTTCTCTCTTTCACTTTCATGCTAGTAGGATTAGATCATGAAGCTATGTTATCTATGGTGTTGTTCTTGTCTTACTTATGTAGTTATGTATGTTTTCTATGATTAATTGCTCTTTATATTCCATATCTTTAAGTATGAATGTTGAGTTAGAATTCTTTGTCTAAGGACTCATGTCATTGACTTAGTGATATTCTACTTTGTTGCAATCCACCGGTGTCTTTCTTCTAACTTTACCGTGAGCACGTTGGATTTTTGTACTCCCGCTAAAGTGGGGGCTTAATGTATCATCTTAAAATGGAAGAACTTCCATGTTAAGAGTATTTAGCCCTCCTTAGGGGATTTATTTGACCTCCATCACATCATCCTCCAATTTTTGCATCATCCCCCCTAATCTGCCTTTCTGTCCACCATTTTCTGACCTGATTTCTGCATTCTGGGATACAGACCATTGTTTCTGGGATTCAGGGACAGGGTCGACCTCACCCCTAATATAGGACAGGGTCAACCTTGGCCCTATCCTAGGACAAGGTCAACCTTGGCCCTATCCTATGATAGGGCCGACCTCGACCCTATTCCAGGGTCCAAATCCTAGGAACTTTTGGTTTCCCAGATGTCGGTCCTCACAGAAAGTTTTCTCCCACTTTCGGGTCGGTTGTTTCAGGCTCCGAAGCGGGGATTCCTAAATTATATTTAATATAGGTCCTATTCTAGGGGCATGGGTCTAATTGGAATTTAATTCTCCTATGTTGGCCTCCTTAGAATATTGTGACCTAATTTCATATAAAAGGAAGCCTTTCTCTCCCATTTTCTTTAAGTCTTCCAAGTGCAAAAAAGCTCTAACCAAGATTTTATTCAAGCATCCATTTTCTGCATGTTTTCAAGCTCTCAAGGTGTTCAAGTCTTCCTCCCAATCATTTAAGTTCTCCATTGAAGATCAAGGATTAAGGCTTTCAAGCCTTTGAAGGGATTTGGTTCAAGCATTCAAGATTTATCATTCAAACCCTAGATCTAGCCATCATGGTGGTGTGATCTTCCTTCAAGATCCTTTGTGCATCCTCAAAACTCATTCATTCTTCCTTTAAGGTGGATTCTAAGCATACAATCATGGAGGTTTATGGTTTCTATTAATTCCAATCTTTCATATTTACATACTTGCTACATTTGAATTACAATTGCATATCTATTCAATATCATAGCTTCATTGTTAGATTCAATTCTACTACTTGCTAGAATTCTTATTTCAAATATTTATTTCAAGGTTAATTCCTAAATTGGGGTTTGACTAAGGTAAACCCCTCCCCCACAGCAAACAATCCTCTTTTTCTTCTAGGTACAGGTTCAGGATTGCAGTTTTGAGACTAGATCTGGATACCCTTTTCGGTTTTCCTTCAGACGGCATGAACAGGGACACTTTCGGATCTGTGCAGGTCAGGGTCATTATTATTGGGTTAGGGTCAACATTTTTGGTGTAGGGTTGACCTTTTTCATAAGACAACATCGAAATGGAAAAATATTTCTTGGTTTTGTTCATCTTTACATTTCCTTTCCAGATCATACTTCAGATTTTCCAAAAATAGAGTATAGAGCCCATAAAACAACATTCTTTGATCTACAATTTTGTAAGGTTAGTTCTTCCTCCTATCCCTTTTCAATTACTATCACTAATCATATTTAATCAATCAATTTACATAATTTAAGATCCCCTTTCTTGTTCTCTTTCCAAATAGTTGATTCACTTGTGTATTAACCCTTCTACTTGGGTTAATCAAATTGGATCTCCTATTTGTGTATTTGAGGGTGAAAGAAAGGAGCATTTTATCTTCCCCTAATCACAATTACAATATATAATCAATATCAAACTCAATTAAGTGAAAGGTGTGAAATAGGGTTAAGGATTTCAACACACTTTAATCAAACCAAACAACAATTAATCAATTAATCGAACCCCCTTTCCAATCTTTACATTTTGTCCTTAAACACTATTTTGTCCTTTACAAAAAGGAAATGACATATCTTAATAGACCACCCCAGCTCATGAAATAGATCCTAATTGTGAAGGTCTTAAAATCATGAAATGCTATGGATACAAAGGGAGTGGTCCAATAGGGATGAATGGTAATGGGCTAGTTGAACCTATTGAAGCTACGGGTTGAAGAATGAAAGATACAACTAGTTTAGGCTTTAAGAAGATCCTGTTCCATCTAGGGATTAAAAAATTTGTGCCAAACCTAGATCCTCAACCAAAACCTGAAGGCACAACTACAATTGACACCCCAGAGGATAGCTCTGACAAGGATTACTTTCCTTGTCCTATTCCTCCAGATCTGGCAGCATTCTTTCCTGAGCCAGATGATGTCATAACACATGTTAGTATAGCCAAGGCTGGAAGTGACTACAATGACACTATTCCATTCACTTCTCTGACATATGAACAACGGAAAGTGTCACAAGACCTTGGTTTCCAGGGTGAACTATACATATCATCACAGTTTCAAGAGTAGTTTGTGCAAGAATAGGCTGGTGTCAGAAGAACTCCCAAACCCTCATGGTGCAAACATCCCAGTCAGAGTACAGACATAGATTCCCATGAATATGAGTTTGACAGTCTTTTAGAAGGATCCTTTGACAAGAATGTTGATACTACAAATACATCTAAAAACATTCTTGACATAGGTGAAAGGTCTAGTGTAAGGTCTAATGAGTCTGATTCCATAGATGTTAACGTGTCTTCTACTAGGGTAGCTAGGAGTTAAAGGGATTTGAATACACCTTTGGATGAGATTTCTCTAGGTTTCAACTTACTAGTTTGCACTTTCGAGGATTATACCGTGAATTCACTTGAACCCGTCACTTCTCTCTCACTCCAACATCCTGAGCTAATAGACTGGAATTCCCCTTCCTCATCCAACAAAGTCCTCACATTCCAGAATGACTATTCTCTAACCTGTTATCTCCATGATGTTGAACCTGTAACATCCTCCATTAGCAAAGACAGTGTCAACATGACTGAAATTGATATCAAGTATCTTAGTAATAAAATCAAAAGAAAAAAAAGGTGTTGTAATGGTGAAAACCATATTGTGGCAGTGTTAGAGCCAAAAAAAAGTAAAAAGAATAGATGTATCTGAAGGTGAAAACCTCTCTGAGGCGCCTAAGGATGAGATACTTGATGCACTTCTGAGTCTATTCTAGGAACGATCATCTATGCTAATTGAGTTAACTCAGCCAGTAAATTTGGGTACAGAAGAACATTCGCATATTATTCATGTGGCTAAATCATTGTTTGCAGAAGAACTCAAATAATTCACAGATTTCTTCAAAGAGAAAAAGATAAACTTTTCATGGACATACTTTGACATGCCTAGTGTAGATCCTGATCTTATCATGCATCACCTGTCCTCTTGGAGTAAAACGATCAAGAAAAAACTCAGAAAAATGTATCCACATGTGGCTCTACTTGTCAAGGAGGAATTAGAGAAACTCCTAAAAGCTGGCTTCATCAGAGAAATTAACTATGCAAAATGGATCTCCAACATAGTTCCAGTGTCGAAGCATGACGAATCTATCAGAGTCTACACAGACTTCAGGGACTTAAACAAGACAAGTCCAAAAGATGACTTCCCACTACCCAACATTGATATGATTATGGATATGATAGCAGGGTATGAAATGTACTCCCTAATGGATAGTTTCTATGGCTACAACCAAATCAAAATTGCACCAGAAGACCAAGAAAAGACTTCTTTGACTTGTGCATGGGGCACTTTTTGCTGGAATGTTATGCCTTTTGGTCTCAAGAATGCTGGAGCCGTGTATCAGAGAGCAGTCACTACTATATTTCATGATATGATGCACAAAACAATGGAGGATTATGTTAATGACACCCTTGCTAAAAGAATGGACAAAAAGGCACATCTTACTGATCTAGGTCCTATACTGGATTGTATGGAAAAATTTAGACTACATCTCAATCCTAAGAAATGTGCATTTGGATTAACTTCTAGAAACTTGCTTGGTTATATCATCTCCACAAAAGGTATCAAGGTGGATCCTAAAAAGGTGCAAGCTATCATGAAAATGTCTCCACCTCGCAATATCAGTCAAATGAGAGGTCTTCAAGGTTGGCTTTAGGTATCTGGTGCTTCATCTCATAGCTAGCTGACAAGTCATAGCCATTTACTAAGACTCTGCATAAAGGTGTGACCTATAAATGGAATAAAGAATGTGAACATCTCAGCTATAGAAACATCTCTGGGTTCTCTATTGGCCCAAGAAGATCAAAATAATAAAGAAAGAGCAATCGATTACATCAACAAAACATTGGTCTCCTATGAAATGAATTATTCTGCCATTGATCACATGCTTGCTCACACTATAAGTTACAACATTACATGCTTGCTCACACTACAAGGATCATTGCAAAAATTGATCCATTAAAGTACTTACTCAACAAAGCTTCCCTCACGAGTAGATTAGCTAAGTGGGTCATGATACTCAATGAATTTGAAATTGAGTATGTGGAAAGAAAATCTATCAAAGGGCAAGTAATTGCAGATCAGTTGGCTGAGGCACCTATTGCAGACTATCAACCATTAAGGATTGAGTTCCCAGATGAGTCCATCATGCTTCTCACACATCAGGCATGGACCATGTTCTTTGACGGATCATTCACCCAGCAGGGGCCAGGTACCATAATCTTGTCCATTACACCTCAGCAGTATTCATTACCAAAAGATCACAAAATGTTGCTTCCTTACACAAATAACACTATCGAGTATGAAGCCTTGATTAATGGATTAAAGATCGCTATTGAATGGCTTTTCAATGACCTAAAGGTATTTGGAGATTCATAGTTGGTTATCAATCAGGTGAATGATATCTACCAAACAAAATATGAAAAATTGGTTCCTTATAAAATTATGGTTGATGATCTCAAGAAATACTTTGCACACATTAATTTCTAACAAATTCCAAGGGCAGATAATAAAGTAGCCGATGCCATGGCTACTCTGGCTTCCATGTTACAAATGCTAGAAAATGACTTCCAACATGAATTCCTAGTGGAGACGTTATGCTACCCTGTTTATAATTCCCCTGAATCCTGGATGATCTATTTAGTCATCGGACATGACTCATCCCACTACTACCATATTTACTCCTACCTTTTTGACTAGATCATTCCAAACACTTACACCCAAAATGAGAAATTTCACTTAATCCGTAGTGCTTCCTGGTTTGTTATCATAGCTAACAACTTATATAGGCAAGGTCTAGATGGTACCCTCCTTAGGTGTTTAGAACTTGACGAGTCCAAGAGTGCGTTAATAGAGGTGCATGAAGATGTCTATGGGTCTCACTCAAATGACTGAACACTGGCTCACAAACTTATTAGATCTGGTTACTATTGGCCGAATATGGAGAAAGAAGCTACATAATTTGCTAAATCTTGCAGATAGTGTCAGCTTCATGAAAATATGATCCACGCTCCTGCCAAGGAGCTCATTTATTTCATCATCTTTTGGCCATTTCATCAGTGGTCCTTTGACTTGGTGGGTCAGATACATCCATCTTCTTCAAGGGGACATAAATTCATCATTACTGTTATAGACTATTTTACCAAGTGGGTTGAGGCAATGCCCCTCATAGTAGCTGATAGCAAGTCCGTGGCCATGTTTATACTAAACTACAGCATCTGTAGATATGGTGTACCCTCATCAATAATCACTGACAATGGGGGGAAATTCAAGAACAAGGATCTAAAAGAATTATCCACTAAGTCTTCTATCTATTATCCCCATGGTAATGGACATGCGGAAGCTTGAAATAAGACTATGCTCAAGATCTTACACTGCACAGTACACAAATCTGGACGAGAATGGCATCTCCATATTAATCTAGCTTTATGGGATTACTACAGCAATATATGGACACCAACAGGGGCCATGCCCTTTGCTCTAGTTTATGGTGCAGATGTAGTGCTTCCTATTGAGGTTGAGATTCCTACCTTGCAAGTCTCTCTTAAGGGCCTCATTACTGATGATGATATCAGAATATCTTGGCTTCAAGAGTGAGAACTACTAGATGAACATCAGAAAGTGGAATTTGATCATCTCTGAGCATATTAGAAGAGAATATCTAAAAGCTACAACAAGAGGGTCAGACCAAGGGAATTCCAAATGGGTGATCTCGTCCTAAGAGAGAACCCCAAGAATCAACAACAGCAGGTCCATAAAGGAAAATTTGAACCAAACTGGCTTGGTCTGTATGTTATCACTATAGTATCTGGGTCTGGCACTTACCAACTCTCTACCATAGAGGGGGAACATCTCAAAGAGCCTATCAACGCTCTTCATCTGAAGAATTTCTATAGTTGAGATGTCTTCTAAATGCTCATGTACATACTCTATTCTGAGAAAATCCTAAAAATCACAAAATGTCCTAAAAAAATAATCATCATAGTGAAAACCTGGAAAACAGGAACTTTGATGTATCTATTATCCTGGTGGAAACTTGGTAAACAGGCGCCTTGATAATACCAAAAAATAAAAATAAAAAATGAAAAATACAAAAAAATGAGAAAAAAAGAAAAATGTGCCATTGATGAAAACCTGGTAAACAGGCGTCATGGTAGCAAAAATAGAATTTCTGCCAAGATGGTGAAAACCTGGTAAATAGGCACATCTTGTTCTGCAATTCTCTATCTATTGCGGCATCCCTTGACTGTCTTGCAGTTTGCTCTCCCGCTTTCCTGCTTTAGTTTTCTCGCTCATGCATTCTCTCTCAATAATTTTTGAGATTTTTCTTGACTTCACATGGATTGAAACTAGTCACACTCAGGGGCTTCTTCCTGGTCTAGGTGGCATTTTCCTATCTTTTGGAGTCTCTGTCCTCTTGCATCAATCACCAGTGGTTCTCACTACGTCTGCCTGTCGATGCTTCGTAGTGCTTCATCTCTCCTTGAGACTCTCTTTCATATTAGTCACTAGTGGTTCTCACTGTGTCTACCTACTGATTTTTTTCTAAGATCTCTCTCCTTGAGGATCTTTCTCATATTGGTCACTAGTGGATCTTACTGTGTCTACCTACTATCACCGTCCTGTTGAGATCTTCTTATGCTCATTCCTCCCGATCTGACTTCAATCCGCTAAACTGAAACTGAAACTTGATTTGTGATTCTATGAGACATGCTGAGCTTTCCTTTGTGTTCTTTTTCCTTTCACTTTGTCATTCTCCCTCGAGAAACTCCAAGATGTCTATTCTTGACCAAGAGCTGCGAAGATTGGGGGCATGATCTTTTCTTTACTTTCTATTTGCTAGTTTGGTTCCAATGATCCAAAGGATCCATATAAGAGGGGTGTCCACTATGAGAGCCTCCATCTCATGTTGGATGGCCATGTTTACCTTGACTCCTTTTATATGGAAACTTTAGTGAGATTGGTTCTTCTCCTTTTCTATTTGGGGTGACTTCTTTCTGCTACAGCGCAATCGAGGTGGTCATTCTATGAGGTGAACGTAAGGGTCACTACGGGCATTCTTATCAATCAATTAGAAAAAGAAGGGACCCTCTTGTGTTTCTGGTGTGTTTGTATGCAAGAAAAATTCTTGTCATTCTAGCAACTATGCTTTGATGCTTAGGTTAACTTGCCAAATCAAAAGGAATAGGTGTTCAGGTCATTCCGGCTTCTTGTACCTTAATGCTTACATCTCATTCCAACAAATCTAAAGACTAATGTCATATTCATATTCTTGTGGTTGCAAGGCCAGTGAGGGTTGTATGAAATCTTGTGATTGGCCAATACCTAAATAAATTGATGATGATAATTATGCGATGAGTCCAACAACCAAGTCCTAGGGTTGCATTTAGCCTAGGCTTGCATTCACATTTTAAGCTTGCATAGCGACAGTTTTAGTGCTCTCTTCATTGTCTTCTCATTCTTTGAAGGTTCTCATATTTTTTCTAGATTCCTCTTGACTGTACAAGTGTCTAGTCCATGCTCTCAAAATCCATTTTTGTGATTGAAATCAAAATCTGACACTCCTAAGTAGCTCAAAATTGTGTTTTAAAATTTTGGGACCGACGTGCTCTTACGCTTGTGCAGTCAACTTTTTTACGTCACTTTCTTGTCAAAATCATCTCTCATCATCATTTTCTTGGCTTTTGCAATATTTTCATCAAAAGTCAACTCTAGTCAATTCTAGTCAAACTTGGTCAACTATGGTAAAACCTAGTCAACAGGACATCCCAATAGCTCTAAATCGATTCTACCTTCTCTTGATCTATCTCTAAATTCCCTTGGATCTTTGATCTTATTTCTGTCTGCAATATTTTGTTGTGTCATCTTTCGATTTTTCTCCCGAGGGGGAAGGATGATTGCATCATTGAATCTTTTCTCATCATTCTTTAATCAGTCTGATCTAAATCAAAAGTCCCCATTGCTAGGGGCATCTCATCACTTGGGGCATATTTAGTGTTTCATACCTTATGGTCAAAATTGGATATTCCATTATCTTGAATCTCTAGGGGCATCTTGATGCCTCGCATCTTGTCATCTATATTTCTAGGTATTTGAGCAATCTAACTCGGATCCTCAAGGATCAAGCTTCGTTCTAGAGATGATTCTTGAAATCCCATTGGGTGTTGGGGCAATCTAACCCCAATTCCTGAAAGTCATGGTTCATTCTAAAGATGACTCTCAAAAGATCTTTTCGACCGTTATCTGGGCAACCTAACCCAGATCTCAAAGGGCTAACCTTTGTATTGGGGCAATCTAACCCTGATTCTGGAGATAGTCCTAAATCTTCATCAAATATCAACGGACACTGGGGCAGTCTAACCCCAATTCCAATTTTCTCTCAATTGGTATTTGGACCATTGTCTTCGCAATCTAACTTAGACTTCAGAGAATCATGCTTCATTCTGAAGATGGTTATGCTTCTCGATCTGATCAGTGTCTTGGTAACCTAACCTAGACTCCTAAAATCTTCATCTGTCACATCAGACTATTCTTTGAATCAATGCGCTGCTCGCACATCAATTCAAAGAGGGGCAAAATGTCATACGCCAAAATTGGCACCTTACAATTCTAATCAATTTTGGTGCATTTCTTCAAATTCTCATCATCGAAGTCCTATTGTACTAGGCAAATTCTCCTTCCTAATTTTCTTTAATTGACTTAGTCTCAAATGCAAAAAACCTAAATTTGCATAAATCTTACACTATATTTAATTCCTAAATTTTCAAGATTTATTAGCTAAAAACCCCTATGATTAATTAATTTAATTCTAAAGTCCTAAGTTCTTTTAAATTAAATTAATCCCACCCCCTTTAACTAATACACATCAAGGGAATTAAATATTATTTGGTTACTTGAATGGATTATCCTCACTTAAATTTAATAATTCAAACAATGTGAAAAGCCACCCACGTGGAAATAATTCATTTATTTAATTAAATAATTCCTTCATATTTGTCTCACCTTCCTCCATGAAGATGAAGAGTCAGCCGTTTCTTCCCAAGAAACTCTTCATCCTCTCTTTAGGCTTTTCTATATTATAGACCTTCTTTCCTTCATTTGGGGGGGCAATTTTTAGAGTACCTAAACTATAGTGAATTATTGTCTCAATTCTCTCATATTTCCAAGCTTTTATTGCATATTTAGTGTAATTTCATTTAGTTTAATGGAATTTTTCATCTTAATTTAGTTTATTTACTTATCAAGTAGTTTAATTCTGTTATCTTCTTCAAGTTTCTTAGATTAAAATATGCATCTTCATTCCTAGATTACAATTGCATCTCTGATATAGAGTAAATTTCATTTTAGTTTTCAAAGCTTTCAAATCCTCCATTTTAGCAATGGTCTATGGTTGTTGGCTCTCGTTCTGAGAGTAATCAAACACCCCAACTAAATAGGAAGCAACAGGTTGATTCAATCGATATTGTGGAATAAGCAATTCATGTTCATCTTCGTGATTCAACGACTGAGCAATGACTATGTTGTGTTGTGTCTAATTTAGAGGTAAACATTCAGACACATAGACTACCCCACATGAAGATCATGCAAAAACGTATTGCACATGCCAAGACACTCATACATGACAACAACTTCTCTGTTGTTGAAACTATGGTGGAGTTGTCTGGAGAAATTCAAATTGAATTGCAGATATTGAGGACACTACAAGAGAATTGGGACAACACTTTGTCTCAAATTATGAAAGTACATAGTGACTTTCTATCGTACTTTGGGATCACTGTGTAATTTTCCCATTTTGTTAAAAACAAGGGGGAAAATTTATATTATTTTATATTGTATAGTATACATAGTGCTTAGTATATATTATGGAGGAAATATACTTTACAAAACTGTTTTGGAAATATACTTTACAGAGGAAGTCAGACCTGAGTAGAAGAACATAGTTAAAACCCGAGCAGTCAGTAAGGGGGAGATTTTTGACTTAACAGTTGTAGAAATCAATGATAAAGTGTTTTTGTCACTAATGCCAAAGGGGGAGATTGTTGACCCTATGGAAAAAAATATTGTCAATTAGTACCAAAACACTTAAGACATTCTAAGTCACCTGAGTGACAGTAGGACTTGAGTTACAATTATGAGGCCAACATAGTATGTATTGTTATATATTATTTTGTAATTAGAACCTGACTTGCAGTGTTGTATATTTGCATATGATATATATGTAAGATAACTTGTTTAATCAAGTGTGTGAAAGTTGTAAGTAGAAAGTGAATTTTTTGTAAGATGAATATAAGTGCAGAAGACATGTGAAAGCGGATTAACTAAGTGCAAAAGTATTTTGGATGGCAGAGACTCATCTATCACTATCAGGTTATTAGTTATATTCAAAGGATCATTACCAGCAACTACAATGGCACAGAGAAGATCAACAATGTATTCATTCTCACAGGTGGATAAGCAAAATCCTTTAACAAGGTGGACCTAACAGTCCTTTCTCTAAATCTCTTAATAGAGTTGCACTACATTTTGTATTATAATAAATTATTTAACAAGGTGGACCTAACAAGTCCTTTGTATGCTCCTAACAGGACAGACCATCAGAAGTGGTCGTTGTAAGCTTTAACCAGCTAAATTTATTACTGCAGTCCTAAATCTTGTGGTTATCATCCCCACCCTAGTTTTACTTTCTTTGGAAGGTTTCTAGGTAACCAAATATTGTGTTATGAGTTATGTGTTCTTTACTTTCAGTTCTATGCATGTTAATCATTCAATTTATTTATGGATTAAGTTTTATTGGTTCCTGATTCACCCCTTCTCAGTCACTAGGCACACTATATATTTCCAACAGGGGCATCACCTAAGGGCAAAGTGTTCAAAAGGACTTCTAGTTGGAGGAGGAGAAGACTTATGTTGTGGATTTCCACAATAAGACCTTGAAGGAAAATTAAAAAAGTGAAAAAAAGGAGTATGAGAATACATTCTCTCACGTACAGGAAAATATCAAGAGTGTTAAGGATATTCTCTAGATAGTATAGAGTATGAACAAGATGGTGGATACTTTGGAGAAAGAACACCAACAAAAGTTGATTCCTGAGTTCGATCTTCACAAAGGAAAAGGGAAAGAAGGTTCATGTCCTAGAAAAATTACTAGGGGCAATCCCAAAATAAAGGCCGAGATTTCTCCTCCTAATCTGAAAGAGCTAAAATAGGCTACGTTGAACATGAGTCAGCTAGAAGAGGAGATTATTAAAGTTCTGTATAAGTTGTCTTAGACTATTCCCTTTTGTTGTAGTTTTTTTGGTTGTGTTTCTTTCTAGTCTATCTATTTTCTAGCTTTTTACTATCGGTTATTGTCTCTATCTTTTGGACATCTTGTTTAGCTGTGGTTTTTGGTGACTTATTTTGGCTGATGGTGGGTATTGATTTATCTATACTTATCTTTTATTAAAGTTTTTCAAGTCCCTTCAAAAAAAATTTTCACCACAATAAAAAATATTTATTTTATATTTTAAATAAATATAAAATATAATTTCTCTTTCTCTCTATTTTTTCATAGTTAAAATAATTAGTTCAAAATCATCTTTTTTTTTGTTAAATTACACATTTTTATCAAATGCCAAAATATATTTTATTTTTAAATAATATGTCTACTATGGTATAGGTCATAGATTTGACATAATTGTACACTCTATTAAAATTATTTTTAATCTAAGATCCCCAATATTTTAATAAAATATTGTTTGGCCCAAGTGTAGAATAATGTATTTATCTCTGTGTTGAATAATTTCGATGTAGTAGTTTAATAAATATTATGAAGATAATAATAAGATAAATTATAGTATGTTTATTTCAATGCTCTTAGGTCTACATGAAAATATTGAATCCTACTACAAATACCATTATGTCAACCAACACCCAAAATCCTTACTCTGTACAAGGTAACATTTGCATTCTAACTTTTCTTTTCTGTTCATCTTAGATATTTTATTCACAAAGCACTAGATGGATAGAACTAAAATATGGCACATAAAAAAATTTCTTTCAAGAATTGAACTCAAATATCCACTCATTTCTCTTTCACTTTTACTTAATTGGATTTCTCAAATTGAAGTTGCTCTCTCTCTCTCTCTCTCTCTCACTCACTCATGATAATAATAATAATAATAATAATAGAATTTAGAAGTTTGATAGCATAGTAAGAAGACTAAGCATGGAAGGAAGAAAATGGCAAAGCGCAAAGATCCATGAGGGCAGAAATGACAGCATCAGGGATAGTGTTGGCAAGAACAAAAATGGAAGATAGGGCAGGAGCAATGTACAAGACGTTTTCTTATGGGTTCATGTAAAATAACAAGAGATGTGAAGGAAATTTCATTTCAAAAGGAGGTCGCAAATATCTTCTTCCATTGACCTATTATTCAAAGGGTGAAGGAGAATCCTGGGAACAACTACATCTCTTGATTTTAGGCTTTTAATTTCGCCAACATTTTTTACCACATTCTGGGGACTCCAAGGAAGACCATGTAAATTTTAATGAGTTATGCAAAATATTTTGAGGGAAAGCAGTGGTCCAACTGGCATAACCCATTTTCGTTAACCCACATTTTGATTTGAAGAACATGGGCACATCGGCGAAAGGATATTCTCTAGGATTTGGCCAAGGGGCCCAAAAATCTCAGCAGGTTCATGGAGATGGCAATGGACACATTAGTTTTTTTTTAGGCAAAAAGGTGCATGGGGTTTTCCAAAGTAATGTGTCATACAAAATAAGGGAAAAATCCAAAAAAGCACCTCAAGTTGAAAACCCTCCCTCACGGCCTTCACAGGATACTAGGGTTCATAATTTAAAAAATAAAAAAACATAGCTTGGTAGGATAACAAGAAACATAGACTGAACCAGAGGCAGAAGAGTCTTGTGCAATCTTGGGAAGTTGGAGAAACAACCTATCTTTGACATGTGTGATGGAAATCCCCTAGGTTCTCTGGTGCATACCACCTCCAACTCTCTCTTGTTGGCCCAAATCTTAGAAAAAAAGGTAGACAAACCCCAAGTTACCCAAGTAAGAGAGCCCCCTTCATACCAAATCCAAGCAGATTTGTTCAAATATGGAGAATGAATCAAGTGTAGCTAGATAAAGATTCATCCACCCAACAATGCTAGCAATCGGAGAAGCATCCAAATTCTATCACACTACTTGAAGAAATGCTACATCATCATAGAGATCACCTGCCGAAATCATCACTCATTGGTGATTTTGAAAACTCGCTAGTTTCATTTTCAGATATTAAGTCTTGGGCCTTTAAAAACATGGGGGATTGAAGGATTTATTCATGTATTATATGGAATGAAATTTCTTCATAGCTTTGTTTTCTTCCAAAGAAGCCAAAGATGATATCCATAAGGAGAAAGGATTGTTCTATTTGGGATCTGGTTTATTCACAATGGTTTGGATGCCTAACTACTCTCCAGATTTGAAAATGTGTCATTTATTCCCCTACTTGATTTCCCTACCTCTATTACCACTGGAGTATAGAGAACCAGACATTATTGAAGTTTTGGCAAACAAGGTGGGAATTTTTATCAGGCACAACCTCCTCCATTTCAATAGCCAAAAAGAGAAATAAGGTTTTGCATCCTTATTGATCAGACAAACATTTTCCCTTTGGAAGTGGAGATCAAATCGAAATGGAGAACTCAGATTCAAAGCTTGGTTGTTCAGGGTTTAGATTCTATCCACAAACGCTAGAATAATCTAGGGAATTTCAACATCCATTGTCAAGAGCCATTACAACAGAATATCTAATTCTAAAAAGACCATACTTTAGACCCAATGTTATGTTCTCTATCTGGGAACAAAGGGAAAACTAACAATCAGGATCATCCTCATGGTTAGGATTTAGCCTCCCCTTTACCTTAGAGTCACAATTTAACAGTTAACAATGTCTTCCAATGCTTAAAGATGTTCACAAATTTGTTTTCTCTGTTTTCCAAATTTCTACGACTTTTCAAACTAAGTCAGCAAAACTACCAAATGCCCAAGATTTTAGGATATATCAAATACAATCACGCTACTCTTCCTCAACTACATTTTGACCCCATAAACTGGTGACATTGGAAATAAAGTCTCCCAAAAAAAATGATGGAGGCCAAAGATGGATTGAAGTCAAAGAGCAAACGAGTTATAAACTATGACATTGTTGAGGTAGAGAGAGTTATCTCGGTCGATATTGGTGAGCTGCACTAGGAGCCTTACATAAATATCAATATACATGCTCAATTTCTCAATCTGCTTTGGACATCACTAAATTAAAAAGCATGGTATCCACGAAGAGACCAAGGGGAAGAACATCAAAGGTATCTAAATTAAAAGAGGATATTTCTATAGGCACTCAATTAACATTAAATTTCCAGAGAACTCCAAGGAAATGTAAGGAAGAGGCTACATTTTTTTTTATCTCAAAACAATATTTTGGAAGTAGGAGAGAAAATGGCTCTCCAAAGGGAGTATCAGGATGGTTTCATGGAATGTCAGATGCTTGAATGCCTCTAATAAATCTTGCCTCATCAAAGACCGGATTATGGTAGGGGGGTTGAGTTGATGCTACTCAGAGAAACAAATCTATCTGATGAAGCAGGGAACAAATTATTCACATCCTGGAAGAACTGGGGTTTCCTTCAATCACCATCGAAAGTTGAATCAGGCAGGCTTGCAATTATTTGGAATAGAAATAAGTGTCAAGTTTCATTTCTCTCAAGGAATTTCAACTTGCTGGTAGTGGAAGTAACAATTTTTTTGATCTCTTTTATCCTTTTCAATGTTTACAGTCCTATCTTAGTGGTAGGTAAGCAAGGACTTTGGTTCTCTCTCTCTCTCTCTCTCTCTCTCTCTCTCTCTCTCTCTCTCACACACACACACACACACACACACACACACACACAACAATTGGTAGGGATCTAGGGGCTTAAAGTTATTCTAGGAGGATATTTTAACATAACTCTTGGTCCCCAAGATAAAATGGGGGGGAAACCCTTCTACCAAAGTAATAGATGACTTTTGAGACTTCATCGAAGGAAGTTTTTTTTGGTCCAATAAGCGAAAAGGACTGCATTTTTTTGGAGCTAGATTAGATAGGTTTCTGGTGAACTTGATTTGGTTGCTTGAACATGGTTTTTATTCATCCTTAATTCTTACCTTAACCGGATCATATCATCTACCATTCACTACAGAAATTCAGATTAATCTTTCGGCCTTCAAACCATGTCCATATTTTAAAATAGAGAAAATATGGTTCAGGGACCCTAAGTTCCAAGCTCTAGTGCAAACATCATGGTATCAAGCTCCTTTTGTGGTAGGATCAGCTATGTTCAAGCTTTCCAAAAAGTTGTCCTTTATGAAAATGAAGATAAAAGCATGGAATAAATCATTATTTGGGAACATCTTCAAAGAGAATGAAGATCTCCAAAGGAAACTAGAAGACATCAATGAGTTCATCCTAAACCAAGGTCTAACTCCACAAGTGTATGAGTATCATAAAATACTCACCCAATAATTAGAGGAAGTTCTACTCAGAGATGAAATATTCTGGAGGCCAAGATCAAGGGAGATTTGGTTAAGGGAGGGAGACATGAATACCACTTTTTTCCACATGTCTGCTAAAGTGAAAAGACATAAAAAATCAATTTTCCAAATCAAGGATAATAATGGACATATTCTCTCAATGGACAAGGATATACAATTGGAAGCAATCAAATTTTTTTTGATCTCCTATCAGCGGAGGCAGACCCAAATCCTTTGCAAATCCCAAACATTATAAATTGCATTCCTAATATTGTCTTAGAATTGGACAATAATGTTTTGATGGCCCCATTTTTCTTGGAAAAGGTGAGGCCTTCAGTTTTTTATATGGATTTAGATAAGGCCCCAGGGCCAGATGGGTTGAATCCCCTCCTATTTCAAAAATGCTAGGAGTTCATGGGCCCCGACATCCTTAAGGAAGTGGAAGAATCAAGAAGACATGCGTGTATAATCAAATAGTTCAATAACACAGCTATCACTCTCATTCCCAAGTGCCAGCTTCCCTCTTCCTTTACAAAATTCCGACCAATATCCCTATGCAATTCTATTTATTAAACATTTTCAAAGAAAATGGCCACTTGTTTAGGCAAATTGATTCCCAAAATCATATCAAAGCAACAAGGTGGCTTTGTCCCAAGGAAAGACACCATAGAAGGGGCTCTAATTTCTCATGAAGTGTTACATTTCATTACATAAGAAGGATTTATAGCCATGATCCTTAAATTGGACATGAATAAAGCATATGACAGGGTCAACTGGAAATTTTTAAGCTTGGTCATGGATAAAATGAGCTTTGATAAAAATGGATCAAATGGATCATGTCTTGCATTTTGGGAACAAATTTTTCTGTCATGATCAATGGAACTCCATGTGATTACTTCTCATCATCTAAATGAGTTAGACAGGAGGATTACCTCTCTCCTTTTCTCTTTATTATTCTCTCTGTAGGGCTGAGTAGACTCATATCTTAGAAAAGATGTGTGAGCCTCTGGGAAGGAATTTGTATTAGACAATCTCATCTATCAATTTCACATAGAATTTTTACTGATGACTCATTTCTATTTGGAAAAGGGAATGTTAAGGAAGGAAGATTTATTAATAGTACACTCTCAGAATATTGTAAGGCTTTAGAATATAATTTAAATATGGTCAAATAAAAATTTTTCCTCTTTAATATGGATCCCAAAGCCTCTAGAGTAATCCATCGAATCTTTGGGTTCTTGGTAGCTAAAACCCCCTGTAAGTACCTTGGAATTCCTTTATTTCAAGGTAAAACTAAGATCACATTTTTGGACGGAGTCTTGTTTCGCATTAAAGAAATAATTGTTTCGTGGAATATAAGATGTCTCTCTAAGGCTGAAAGAATTTGGTAAAATCTATCTTCAGCTCTATTACAAACTACATAATGATAGCTATTCTTTCTCCTCCGGGGGTGATGAAGATTATAATGAAATGCCTAAGGAATTTTATCTTGAAAGGAAACTTGGATGACAAGAAAAAGGTCCCTTTGGTCTCCTAGAAAACTTTCGGTAAACCTAAATATAGTGGGGGCTTAGGTTTCCACAAAATTCTTGAAATAAATCTAAGCCTTGGTGCAAAACTATCATGGAAAATGTATGAGTGCCCACATAGATTATGGTAAAAGCTCACCAGGACCAAATACCTTGATTCAGATGAATCTACTAGAATTTTCTCTCTTAGTAACCCTCCCTTGGGGCCAGTCATGTGGAACTTCATCATCAAAAGCACAGGTATCATCCTTCCCCACTTATCCTGGGTAATAAACTCAGGAAATCAAGCTCTATTCTTACAATATTCATAGAATGGTTTCCCCCAATTATCCACCTACTCAAATCTTTTACAGGGTAGAACCATCTTGGAACAACATTTTGGGGTTGAAATTAGCAGATTACTTTACCTTCTCTAAAGGGAGAGCCAAGTGGAATGAATTCTCTCTCTTACCAATTCTTGTATCTGAGAGAATGGACTTAGAGGGTATCCTTAATTAGAGGTTCTTGTTTATCAATGACACTTTGGACAGGCTGATTTGGACTAAAAGAAACTCAGGTAGATGTTCAGTAAAAGAGGGTTATAAATATCTGGTCCCAAGTTCTAATCCTTCTAAACCTATCCTTAAGTTTGCCTGGAACAATGCTATTTTACTCAAAATTGGGTATTGTATGTGGTTGGCCATAAAAGATAGGAATTTTTCTAGTACACACCTCAAACACCTTGAAATTTCTAACACATTTCCTTCTATGTGGGAAGGAGCTGGAGGATACCAATCACCTTCTGGTAGGGTGTGACTTTGCTCAAGAAATATGGAATTGGAAATTGAACAAACTGGGGTGGCAAGGCCCCCTTCATACCATACTAAATGGGATCCTATAGTAGTGGCCTTTACCACATTCCAAGATGTCATTATTAGTAATTTGGCAAGTACTCCTAGCTATAGTTGTGTGGTGTATATGGTGGGAGTGAAATAAGATAATTTTTAGAAAATAGAGGCCTTCAGTGGTTTAGGTTTGCACACTGGTAGGTAAATATGTTTCTGAAATGGTATATGCACATGTCTCAAAGCTCAAGAAACTTTCATCTCCATTTTAATCCTACAACAATGCAATACTTATAAAGTGGAAATACATCACTATTCCGTTCAAAGTGGTTCTTATTAGGAAAATGCCTAAACTACAAGTCAGGAATGACATCAAATGGAGCCCCCTGATTCCTAATACTGTAAAATGAATTTTGATGGCACGTGCAAAGGTAACCCCATGAAATCTGGTGGGGGTTTTGTGCCTATAAAGGTGGATAAATCAATTTGGGTAGTTGTTCACTGTAGGCTTCTAGAGGGGTCCAATAACATGGACAAGGCCAGGGCTATCCAATATGGGTCCAAATTGGCCATAAGATTAGGAGTAATAGATCTACATATTGAAGGTGATTCCCTCCTCATTACATCCTCCTTAATGAAAAAATCCACTATAAATTGGGAACTCCAATATGTTCTTTAAGAAGTGGTCAAGCTACTTTCACTACTATTATCATACATGATCTCACATTTCTACAGGGAGACTAATAGGTTTTTTGACTAAATCTCCAATTTGGGGATGAATGGGGCTGAGGGGGACTAGGAATCAAAATATATGTGTGTACAAAAGGATAGATTTCCAGATTTTCTAAAAGATGAATGTCAATTGCAACACATGCTAGGGGCTTCAAATGACGTAAAGAAAAGGTATTCTACATTCACAACCTCTATATCATCAAAGTTTGTAGAAAATTATGTTATTGGTCAGCATATTGTACTATCCCATAAGCTCAATTTTTTTTGTATGTCACGATATTGCACCTTTGGAAATAGGGCTTGGTCTATGTTTCTTCTCTATGTGAGTGATGAGGTATGCATATGCCATGGCAGTTCACATGGAGCTAGAGTACACTGGGAAGGATGAATCTAAAGTTTCTACTTCCAAAGGTAGAATATTTTACTTGGTGAATATGCAAGATATGAATATTTGGTGGATCATCCATGCGTGTAACATTAACTTTGTTTCCTCTACATGTTTTCTGTTAATGATGGAAATTCATGCCTTAATGGGCTATTAAAACCTTATATTCTTTCTTCCATTTGCAGTATTTTCATTTGGTGATAGTGTGTTTTATAGGCTCTTTGTTTCATAATCATGGATTATGGATGCCTAAAACTAAGAATTTCTATGCAAACAGAAGAATGGGAACGCCCATTATTGGGCCCTTATTCAGGCACACATATGAAGGTAGCCTTTAAAGCAGTTCTGGGTCACATGCTGGAGGCGAGTAGTAACATAATTGGTGACAACCTTCTGCTCCCTGATGCCCCTAGACATATTGTCCACTCACAGGTTTTTTTGGTCTTCTTATCAAACTGGTACGACATGATTCCTAACTACAGAGTGTTCATGACAATGGAAAAAATGCTACTCAAGCCAGAATTTATGTCAGAGAATGAGCTCCATGTTTCTATTAGAGGGTACTCTCTTAAGGGTTTGAAAGGATGGATTGGAGGAATTTTGCCTCCTACCCACCTAGACAACAAAAAGGAGATAGTACACTTGTACGATAGACTGAAGCTGGCGCTAGAGGGCAAAGATCTACGACATCTCAAGAGGGAAATAGTTAAATAAATGGATCTTCTACTGAGTGCAATTAAAGCCAACACCTTTCTCTTGTTTGATAAAATCTTTGTCATTCTTTCATATGTGGAGAAAACTGGGGTGGTGCATTCTTCCCCACCATTCTCCCCTCAGTCACCCTCAACTGCTTCATCTAGGACGTCTCAGAATGGGTGTGTTTCAAGAAAAGGCAAAGGTAAGGTGCAAGCTTTTGTGCAATGTTTCTCGGATTCTATGTTTAAAGTAGTTGTTTGTATAATTTTCTAGGTTTAGTTGTTAGGCATTTAGATTTTTGACTGTACGATTGGTTCGAGTGTGCTATTTGTAATAGTCTGGGTATCATATTTAGGGGTTGGGATGAGGGTTTTCTTTCCCGCTTCTTTCTCCATTGAGCTCCATTTGAAGTAGTGTAATATTTATATAAACTAAATATATAGGCTCTGCCATTTTGCCAAAATAATGATAATAATAATAATAATAATAATAATAATAATAATAATAATAATAATAATAATAATAATAATAATAATAATAATAATAATAATAATAATAATAACAATAATAATAATAATAATAATAATAATAATAATAATAATAATAATAATAATAATAATAATAACAACAACAACAATAATAATAATAATAATAATAATAATAATAATAATAATAATAATAATAATTGTATAGTTCAAAAAAGTTATCACCCATCACTAGTTTCTCTAATCAGGACTTATAGCTCCTCTTTGGTGATTTTGAGGTATTTTTTCCTATTTTGCTTGATTCTGACAACCTGTATTCCAAACCATGGCCTCTATTCATCATCCCAACACCTCAAATCTATTTAGGGTGTATTTTTCAAGGTATAGGGCATTTCAAATGTTTTGCACCATTGAAAATTGTGTCAAATTATGCTCGGGGCATGATATCAGTGTTTTGCATTATTTTCTTCTTTGGTGGTTGACCTAGCTTGGTTTTGAATCCCAAAATAAGGGATAATGTATATAAACCCTATATCTCTCAATATTTTTATATCCACAAGTACTCTTAAGTTATCAAGTGTAAGCATTTTGTGATCAAGATTTCCTAAACTCCTCTGAAGGATCTCCAAGGTTCGTCCATTTCTCAGAGTAATTTTCTTCCTTAATATCTTTGAATATTGCTAATAGGGAATGAAGAATTGTCAGTCTTTCCCTAGAATCCCTATCAAAAGTGTGAACTTGAAAAGAATAGTTATAATCATTCCTTGATTGATTTCACTCATAGAAAGAAAGAGATGACCTCAAGACCTTTGACTCACATTGAATCTAGTGTTATACGATATTAATACCCACCCAATTAATAATAGAAGGGGGGAGGTACTCTGTGAAGATTTCTCCATATAGTTCAGCTGTGGAATTCCATGTTTAACAACTGGTAGAAAGACCATTTAGTGAAATGGGTGGCCCTATCCCTAATACTTATAAGAGAGGAAGGTAAGGTGAACTATAAACCAACTCTTTACTAGATGAACACTCAACTACTTCTTTGTTAGCGACCACCTGGCCTATTCTATATCCACCTGCATTTTTTTATAAAAATGGAAAAAGTAAGGCCCAATGAAATTATCCTGGTAGAGGTTGTTGGGTGGGCCCCCGAACCCCCTATAAAAAATTGTCTAGTTTTCTAAGGGCCCCTACTATTTTATGGAAGAAGATATGGTTTCCCAAGAAGGGTTCGACATCTTGTTTGGGGAGTAAGTATCAGTGAGGAGTTATTTAGGCCTCTATCTTTCACATGAATCGTGGGTGGAGACACAATCCATATGTCAGTTTATAATACAAAATTAATACTTGATGTCAGAATCCTAAATAGAGTTCAGATTACACCATAGAATTGATAGGGGCCTCACCAAGAATAATCCCCACCCCCACTAATTAAAAATAATGAACAAAAATTATAGGTTGGGCCATAATGAATAATTTACTATAATTTTATTGATCTATCCATTAGGTTAGTCTAGTTGGTTTTTTGAACCTAGTTTTAGCATAGTAGCTATTTTCTGATTTATCCTCCTTTTTCAAGGTTTTCATAATTGCACCTTGAATCCATTTCATATGATGGGAGTTTCCTGAGTATTGAGTTCTTCTCTTCTATGTTCTATTTAAGGTGCTACCATAGAAAATACTTTATTTGAAGATGGTGATGGTGCAAATACATTATGTTCTTTTAACCCAACTCAAGCCGAAGAGACTTATTTTATTGTCACTGTGAACTGTTTCTGATCCCAAGTTTTTGGTTATACTTTTTCCAATAAACATTGGTTACATTTATTCATGTTATTTGTGCTAGTGACTAGTTTATGGATGAGTTCCATCAGATTAGTTGGCCTAGCTCTAAATTTACATGCTTATGATTTTGTTTCCCAGGAGATTCGTGCAGTAGAAGATCCTGAATTTGAGACTTTTTATAATAAAAAATATTCACATGGTAGGCACATTAACATGGTACTTAGCCTTTGTGTTTACTATTTTATTTTCATTTCATATTTAAAGGTTGATTCCTAAAGAGAGGTTTGACCAAGGAAATCCATTTTCTACAACATTTTCCCCCATTTCTATGTGTAGGTACAAGCTATAAACCTATAGATTCAGATCTCAGTAATACGAGACCTAACACAAATCTCTAAGAAATTTTACGAAAATTTTCAGGGTGCATAATGTTTCAAACATTATGTACCCTTCCAGTCATTTTCCATCATTCCAACTATTTTGAACTCTCCAAGCAATTTTGCACTCTCCAAAAATCAATAAAAATTGGCAGGAAGATAGGTTATAGTCTTTAGGTGCCAGATCTACAATTATAGTTGATTCTAAGATTCTAATAGTGTAATAATCAAATCTGAATCTTTATCATCCTTATTCCATTTTGAGGTACATTCAATTTTTCTTTTATTTCTATCTAGTATTTTCATTTTTAGATTTAGGTGATTTTGGTCATTTGCAACCCTCTTACATCTTTCTTATTTCTCAATTCTAAGAAAAAAATTAATAGAAGCCCCTTTTGACCTAAATTTGATATTATCACCACATCATCTCTTCTTGTGGTGTTGGTCTGATTTTACTTGAGGAAGCTTCGTATTCCAAGGTACCTTAGGAATTGGGGAAAACCTAGACCCTATTAGGTGATCCTCATTTCATACTGTACATTTTGGTGAACTCAACTTCTAACATTTCCATTATAATTATTGTTGCTATATATAGACATTAAAAATGTCATATCTTTGATACCATGTCTCATTTGTATGCAATGGCATTTCTTCACTTTTATGCATGCATGTTTTCTCTTCCTCAATTTTACAATACAAAAGTTAAATTTTCCATTACATGCTTTTCATGTATCTTAATTTAACTTTCATGCATTTATTTCAAAGTTACAAAAAAAATTTAGGGTTTTTTTTCCCACAATCATGTTGTCAATTTTGAAATAAAATAACATGCTTCTATCAACTTCAATTCACATCATTATAGTGTTAAAAAGATTCAATTTGATGCATGTGATGTTGCTTTTACTTCTTTTATACATGATGGCAAGTTAGATGTGTTTTTCTTGATTTCAACATGTCTATTGTCATGTTTTTTTTAATGTCTACTATGTTGCTTGGATGTCTAGTGTGAAGAGAAGATGGTTTTAATATCTCCTGTGATGTTTGGTTGACAGATGTGTAGTTTTTTCTAGTAACAGACACTGTTAAGATGAACGGCGATAGAAGGTTACTAAAGATGAGGGTCCACACACCTCATGGGATGTTTTGGAGGTTATCTAGATACTTCATGTAAGTTTGAGACACTAACATGATGATTTGGTGAACCTATGTTGTCACAGATGAAGACTGGTTATTTTGTTGATTGCCAGTGTTACAAAGCTACAAAGTTGCAGAGATTGCTTTCAAGAAATTTCTCTAGATGAGAACTATGGTTGAGCAACTAGGAACATGACATTACAATGTGTCAACCATTGAAATTTTTTTTTGATTCTGACTATCCACAAGGCAGTTACAAGTATTTTAGTGAAGTCTGACAATGTTTTTTTGGGATTAATGATGCCTAAGGATAATCTAGGATCATGTGCCTCATGAGTTGGAAGATTACATTAATCAAGGTGACCAAGTTCAATGAATCTAAGTTATGTTTTTGTGATCTTTGCTATCATATTAAGGAATGATTATAAAACAATTATAATAGATTCCAGTAAAAAATTTTAGGGTTATGATCATGATCTTGAGATGTGACTGACAAATTTAAGGGAAATTTGGTAAGTCACAGATACCCTGATGGTTGATTTTGGCGCTGAGAAAAGGATGATTATTGATAGGTTTTTATAGACCTAGTTCTTGATAAATATGGTGATTTAGGGTTTTATTTATGTTTCGTGTGTATGTGCCAGGATTTTTGAGATTGCAGATGTTGGAGATTTATTTCTGACAGCTAGTGGATTGTATTTTTGTTATTGATGACACCATATAATATATAGTAGTGTTATGTATGTACTTATTAGAATGATTATATCAAGCCTTGCATGGTTATATTCTTGTGGTCAACATGTTGTTGATGTTTTTTTCATACACGCAGACTCAGATATGAAGATTCAGTAATGTTGTGTAATTCTATTATGTAGCAGTTATAGTTTCTGGAGTTTGTCTGTACAAAGCTGACATATTGCATTGGTTCTTGAGTTGCACCTATCTTTAGGATATGCATGTGTATATTCAAGTTTATTTATGATTTGAAGACAGTTATCTAAAGGCACCTAACATGTTCCAACAAGATTGCAAAGATAGAGTTAATTTGGTGAGGCCGACTTAGTGAAGCGTCATGTATATTTAGTTTATATTAGGCGGTTCTAATTATGCTTGTGTGATTAGTAAAGATGACAAGGATGTTATGAAGATTTGTCTAACAGGTTCCTTGATCTTATACTTTGAGGAAGATACTTATAGTAAGTCATTTTTGGATTGCTAAGTCTGAATGATAAGAAAAGATATAGGAAAAGTGCAGAGCAGAATATCAATTGAGTTTCATTCATCAAGGATCTATGTGAAGAAGAAATGAAAGATTACAATACACTAGAACTGATCAAGACAACAGGTCTACTCTAAAGTTCATCATCAGATATAGTGCATATCTATTCTATAGAAGGTTGTAGCCTTCACCATTAAAGCAGTGAGCTTTTTGATAGTGAGTCCTCACCCTTAACCGGGTTATTTGTAAAAAAATCCTAATAGGGTCAAACCCTTAACCAAGTCACTATACTTATTGCATTGTAAAGAAAAACTCCTAACAGGGTTGCAAGATCTTCTAACAGGGATCATTATAAACAAGTATAGTTTATTGTGGGTGTTAATTCCCATCGGGATTTTTACCATTTGGTTTCCCCGTAACCAAATTGTGGTTTTGTCTATTGTGTTATCCGAATGTGCATTTACTTTATTGTATTCTGGAGTTAATAAAAGAAAAGAATTAAATTAGCTGATAAATGATTCACCCCCCCTCTTAGTTATCCTTTGGGACTATTCTAACAATTTGTATCAGATCCAAGTTCCTTGGAGAGAAAACCTAACATCTTAAGGTAGATCAGATGGCATGCTTCAGAAAAGAGAGTCCTAAGTTTGATGGAGAAAATTATCTGGACTGGAAAAACAAAATGATAACACATCTATAGTGTGTTGGTTTTGACATCTTTGGGATAGCCACACAAGAATTTGTTATTCCACCTATAAAGGACCTTTCTAGAGATGATTCTACTAGTAAACAGAAGGATACATTCACAGCTAATGCAGTTTCCAAAGAAGCCCTTATAAGTGCACTATCTGACAGTGAATTCTCTAAGATCAAGAAGGTAGACAAGGCATACACAATATGGAAGTATTTAGAAGACATGTTTGAAGGAGATATTCAAGAAAAGAATGCACATAGGAAGACATGGAAAAAGAAATACAATAGTCTTGAGATGTTACCTTAAGAGAGCATTAGAGCCTACAATCAAAGGATAAATGAAGTAGTTTCAAGAATCCAAAACAATGGTGGAGAAATATCAGAAGAAGATATAATGGACAAGCTATTAACTACTTTAACATCATACTATGAGAACAAGATCAGTGTTCTAGATGAAAACATGCAAATTTCACAAGACTTCAAGAGAGAGACTTTGATCAGTAAAATCTCTGCATTTGAGATATCAAGATTGAAGACTGAACCTAAAAGTGAAACAACCTTCAAAGCTTCAGTCCATGGTAGTAAATCTCACATCTCTAGAAATAATGAGAAAGAAGAAGTTGATGAAGAACTAGAAGAAATCATAGCCATGATTGCTAAAACATAAAAGAAAAGCAAAGGGAAATATGAAGGACAAATTCCATTCAAATGTTTTTCATGCAACAAGATCGGTCATTTTGCATCCAAGTGTCCCACAAGACTAAAGAAATTCAGATCTAATTATAAACCTAAATACAAAAAGGAATGCTATCCTGCTGAAGAAGGTGTAACTGATGAAGATTCAGGAGAAGATGAAATTGGATTCGTTGCCCTTAAAGACATGGAAAAGTTGCTTGAGCATATGGACATTGAAGATGAAAAGGAATAACATGAATTAGCCCTAATTTCCAAATCAGACATCAGACCTGATTGGATCATTGACAGCGGATGCTCTCATCACATGATAGGTGATAAAGACAGATTTTTTCATCTAGACAAGTACACAGGTGGTATGGTTAGATTTGGAGATAACACTCCTAAACCTATCATAGGCAGAGGATCCATCACCCTGGATGGAAATAACAAGACAAATGATGTTCTATATGTTGATGGATTACATCACAATTTACTAGGTGTTGGACAACTACTTGAAAAAGGTTAGCATCTGGAATTCAAAGACAACAAATGCATTATTAGCAACAAAGAAGGAGACATGATTGCATCAGGATCCAAAACAAAAGGTAATGTTTTTCAGCTCAATTCATATGTAAGTTGTTTTTTTGCAAACGTGGATGACAATTGGTTATGGCACAAGAGACTCTGTCATATTAATTTTGATAATATAGTAAAGATAAGCAATGTCAAGGTAGTTAGAGACATTCCAAGTATTGCAAGACCAGTTGACACAATGTGCAGGGAATGTGTTATGGGAAAGCATGTAAGGAGCTCTTTTAGAAGCAAGAAGAACTTTTCTGAAAACAAGTTAGACCTAGTGCATAAAGATTTATGTGGTCCTACTACAACCAGATCATATTACAGAGAAAGGTATTTCATTTTGCTTGTTGATGATTTCTCAAGGATGATGTGGGTTGCATTCTTAAAGGAGAAGTCTAAAGCCTTTGATAAGTTCAAAATATTCAAATCCAAAGTGGAAAATGAATCTTGATTAAAACTAAAGTGTCTGAGATTAGATAGAGGGGGAGAATTCACCTTTGATTAGTTTTATGACTACTGTGAAGAACATGGAATTAAAAGATAGCTGAGCGCACCCAGAACCCCACAATAGAATGGGATAGCAGAAAGAAGGAACATGATCATACTTGATATAGCTCGCACTATGATGATTGAAGTAAAAGTTGCGCACACCTATTGTAGAGATGCATTCAATACAACAATCTATACTATCAACAGAACACAACTAAGGCTAGGCGTGGATAAGACACCTTATGAACTTTGGTTTAGTAATGTACCTACAGTAAAATACTTCAGAATATTTGGCATCAAGTGCTACATCAAGAGAGATAATGGTGTTGGTAAGTTTGATGCTAGAAGTGATGAAGGTATATTTCTTGGTTACTCTACTAAAAGCAAAGCATACAGATGTTTTAATTTGAGATTAAAGAAGATAGTTTAAAGTACTCATGTAAAGATTGATGAGAAGTTCATGGTTCAAGAAAGGTAATATAAATATGCACCTATGATTGAGGATGAACCCAGGCCTAGCAGTAAAGACACTATTATTGAAGAAATGTTTGATTGCATTGATGTTTCATGCAATGAACCTGAATCAAGCAAAGAAGTATCACAGATTATAGATGAGGATGTTACACCAAAATTTTCAAAGTTCACATCTAGGTATCATTCAAAAGATGATATCATTGGAGATTAGAGTAGCAGTGTCTTGACTAGATCAAAAGAAAAAAGGTTAATAGTAGATGAAGAGGTATGTTTACTTTCACTTATTGAACCTTTAAATGTTGAAGATGCTTGTAAGGATTCTGATTGGAAGAAAGAAATGGAAGAAGAACTAGATCCAATAATAAAAAATGATATATGGGAATTGGTCCCTAGACCTAGTGACATGAATGCAATTGGAACAAAGTGGGTATTCAGGAACAAGATGAATGAAGATGGTACAATGGTCAGAAACAAAGCAAGACTAGTGTGTAAAGGATATGCACAGAGGAAAGGGATAGATTACACTGGCAAATTTTCCCCTGTGAGAAGATTAGAAGTCATTAAGTTATTCTTTGCCTATGCAACATTCAAAGACTTCAGAGTATATCAAATGGATGTCAAATCTACCTTTGTGAATGTTGACTTGAAGGAAGAAGTATACATAGAACAGCCTAAAGGATTTAATCTATCAGATAAACCAGACATGGTATGCAGATTGAAGAAAGCACTCTACAGACTTAAATAGGGCCTAAGTGCTTGGTATGAGAGACTAGATGGTTATCTTACCAGGATTGGATTTAAGAAAGGAGAAGCAGATTATAACCTATTCATAAGAGAGACACCTAATGGACTATTACTTGTTGCCATATTTTTTGATGATATTATCTTTGGAGGTAATGGCAAGCTTAGTGTAGAATTTGCAAAGGAAAAGTAGAATGAATTTGAAATGAGCATGATTGGTCCTATAAAATACTTTTTGGGATTGAACGTAAAATAAACAGATAAAGGAATATTCATAAATCAATCCAAACATGTGAGGGAAATATTGAAGAATTTCAAGATGGATGACAGTAAGCCAGTATGCACTCCTATGATAACATGAAGCAAGCTTTCTAAAGAAGATGATTCTACAATAGTTTGACAAGACATTATATAAGTCTATGATTGGAAAACTTATATACTTTACTCAATCTAGACCATACATATCTAATGAAGTTGGCATTGTTGGAAGATTTGTAGCTGAACCAAAATAGAATCACCTAATGGAAATAAAGAGAATTATTAGATATCTAAAGGGAACTATAGACTATGGTTTATGGTATCCTAAATTAGAGAATGTACAACTTCATGTGTATACAGATGCAGATTGGGCAGGTTGTCTTGATGACAGGAAGAGTACTTTTGTAGGAGCAGTATTTCTTGGAGATAGGTTGGTTTCTTTGGTAAGCAAGAAGAAGATTTGTATCTCTCAGTCGACAAAAGAAGCTAAATATGTTGAAGAAGCATTGAATTATTCAACAATGGTTTGGTTCAAGCAGATGGTTAAAGATTTTGGTATATAGGTTTACTATCCTATTGTTATTCACTGTGATAACACTTGTACTATCAACATGTCCAAGAACCCTGTGATGCACGCAAAGACAAAGCACATTGAGATTAAATAGCATTTTCTTCGAGAAAAAGTTGTAGATGATGAAGTAAAATTGGACTATGTGAGCACTAAAGAATAGTTGGAAGATATTTTCACAAAGCCTTTATCAAAAGATACTTTTGAGTATCTCAAGGAGAAGTTGGGAGTAATTCCCTCTCCTAAGTTTGATTAGATAAAGCATCAAGAAAATCAGTCATTAAGTTACTGATGAATGGTTGACTACTCTACTTCTGGAGTAGTAACTATGGTTAATTGTTTATGGCACCCTTTGCCATTGATGTCAAAGGGGGAGTATATAGTAAGGGGGAGCATATACTCTAGGGGAGTATAAGGATCTACAATAGTATAGAGGAATCTTGGATGAGGATATTGAGAAGATTGTAAAAAGAAAGAAGACACCATGTGCTGAAGATGTTTTTAATATCATATGTTGCCATCAATGTGAAAGGGGGAGATTGTTGGAGATTTACTTTTGGCGGCTAGTTGATTGTATGTTTTTCATTGATGACAACATATAATATACATTAGTGTTCTATATGTACTTATCAGAATGATGATATCAAGCCTTGTGTATTTATATTCTTGTGGTCGACATGTTTTTGATGTTTTGTTCATACACGCAGACTTAGATATGAAGTTTCAGTTGTGTTGTGTAATTCTGTTATGTGGCAGTTACAGTTTCTAGAGTTTGTCTGTACAGAGCCGACATATTGCATTGGTTCTTGAGTTGTGCCTATCTTCAGAATATATGTGTGTATATTCAAGTTTAGTTATGAGTTGAAGATAGTTATCTAAAGGTGCCTAACGTGTTCCAACAAGATTGCAAAGATAGAGTTAATTTGGTGAGGCCGACTTAGTGAAGCGTCACATCTATTCTGTTTATATTGCATAGTTGTAATTATGCTTGCATGATTAGTAAATCCGACAAGGATGTTATGAAGAGTTGTCTAAAAAGTCCCTTGATCTTATACTTTGAGGAAGATACTTATAGCAAGTCATTTGTGGAATGCTAAGTGTGAATGATAAAAAAAGATAGAGGAAAAGTGCAGAGCATAATATCAGTTGAGTTTCATTCAAGATAGTAGGTCTACTCTATAGTTCATCATCAGATATAGTGCATATCTGTTCTACAGAAGGTTGTAGCCTTCACCATTAAAGCAATGAGCTTTTGGATAGTGAGTCCTCACCCTTAACCGAGTTATTTGTAAAAGAATCCTTACAAGGTCAGACCCTTAACCAAGTCACTATACTTATTTCATTGTAAAGAAAAACTCCTAACAGGCTTTCAAGATCTTCTAATAGGGATCATTATAAACAAGTATAGTTTATTGTGGGTCTTAATTCCCACTGGGGTTTTTACCATTTGGTTTTCGCGTTACCAAATTGTGGTGTTGTCTATTGTGTTATCTGAATGTGCATTTACTTTATTGTATTCTCAAGTTGATAAAAGAAAAGAATTAAATTAGCTGATAACTGGTTCATCCCCCCCTCTTAGTTATCCATTGGGACTATTCTAACAATAGAAGCATGGTTACGCTAGTAAAGCATTTTTTCAGATCTACTGAAGGCTGAATTTATTGTCTATGATTTGGGAGAAAGAATTGTAGCAAGGGATCTGATTGTATAGAAAAATAGCTGACCAAGTTTTAGTGAGATGCTACTATATAGAATTAATGAAATATCATATTAGAGTCTAAAAAGTATTTGTAAGTTAGTGAGACTTTGAATTTTAATTGTAAGCAAGTGTCACTTCCTTAGAGTGGGTTCCCAAGGTGAATTGAGTAGTGAACTCTAGGCAGTGTACCTAAATGCATGTGCATACCTCATATTGTAATAAGATATACTTCTAACAAGGTATCAACCTTATTGTGGGTATCAACCCCATGTGGTTTTTAACCTAGTTTGGTTTTCCACAATAAAAATATTTGTGTTATGTGGTGTTGATGTTTCCCGATTTGTGTTTACATGCTTTAATTTTTGGAAATCAGTCATAACAGTTTATGTGATCAATGTTTTTATGCTTGAAGATTTTAAGGGTTTTAAAGTTTAAGTATTTTGGTAGTAATTGAGTCACTCCCCACCTTCTTATTTTCTTGTTTCCTCTTTCCTACAATTTGTATCATAGTTAGTCCCTTAAAGGAATCCTAACAACTTGATGGAGATCTGAAGATGGAATCATATAAGAAAGATAGTCCAAGGTTTGCTGGACCCAACTATGCACTATAGAAGAAATGAATAATTGTACCCCTCATATATATTTATGAATACTGTAGGAGGATTACAAATAATTCATATATCCCTCCCTAGAATCTCACAACTCCTTAATAGATCATTGATGCCAAAGAGAACATTATGGCCAAGGAATATTTTCTAAGTTCATTGACAGATCTAGAGATGACTAATGCCATAGAATTAGAGACAACTAATATGATATGAGAGAAGTTGGGCATTGTTTATGAAGGAGACACAACAATGAAGATGGAAAAGTTTTAGAGCTTGAAAGGAAAGAATGAATCTAGGAAGATGAGTGAGGATGAGAATATCTCATCTTACATGTTGAAGGTAAATAAGATAGTATGCACTATGAGATATGCTAGAGGAATAATTGATGAGGATGAGATTGTTTCTAATGTTCTGAGATCATTAACTACTTCCTGTGACAATAGGTTGCATCTATTAAAGAAATAAGAACTATGACTAATATGAAAAGAGAAAAGATAATTGGGAAGCTTATAGCCTTTGAGTTGAATTCAATAAGTGAAGCACTACCAAAGAATGATACATCCTTCAAAGACAATATGAATAGAAGGAGTATGCAAAGATATGATCAAACTAAAATATTTGCAATGACGTTGTTAAGATGGGAACAATAGTTGAAGGACATAGAAGATGAAGATAGAGAGCTTGAAGAATTAGAATCTAAGTTTGCAAAAAAGGATGTCTTACAAAGAAACAACTCTTGTAGGAAGTAAGTAAAAAGGAAAATTTCCTTTGAAATATTTTTCATGTTGTAAGGTAGGACATTATGCATTCAGGTTTCCTACTAGATTTCCTAAGTATAGGTATGAGTCTAAGCCTAGAGAAAGAAGTGAGTCTAAGCCTAGAGAAAGAAGTGAGTCTAAGCCTAGAGAAAGAAGATGCTATTACACCCTTGGTGATGAAGGAATTATGGATGATGAATATGATAAAGATGATAAGGATGATGATGATTTTATTTTCATTTGTATCATGAAATAAGGTAATAAGCGTAATAATATATGAGAAGTATGATGGTGGTGAACTAAAATGGGTTGAAAATTCTTCAGGTAATATCAAATGTGTTTTTTTGGTCTTCTTATCAAACTGGTATGACATGACTCCTAAGTACAGAGTGTTCATGACAATGGTGAAAATGCTACTCAAGCCAAAATTTGTGTCGGAGAATGAGCTCCATGTTGCTATTAGAGGGTACTCTCTTAAGGGTTTGAAAGCATGGATTGGAGGCATTTTCCCTCCTACCCACCTAGACAAAAAAAAGGAGATAGTACACTTGTATGACATACTGAAGTTGGCGCTAGAGGGAAAATATTTATGACATATCAAGAAGGAAATAGTTAAATTTATGGATCTTCTACTGAGTGGAATTATACCCAACACCTTTCTCTTTTTTGATATACTCTTTTTCATTCTTGTGTATGTTGAGAAAACTGGGGTGGTGCATTCATCCCCACTGTTCTCCCCTCAATCACCCTCAACTGCTTCATCTAGGACGTCTCAGAATGGGTGTGTTTCAAGAAAAGGCAAAGGTAAGGTGCAAGATTTTGTACAATGTTTCTTGGATTCTTTGTCTGTAGTAGTTGTTTGTATAATTTTCTAGGTTTAGTTGTTAGGCATTTAGATTTTTGACTGTAAGTTTGGTTCGAGTGTGCTATTTGTAATGGTTTGGGTATCATATTTAGGGGCTGGGATGAAGGTTTTGTTTCCCGCTTCTTTCCCCATTGAGCTCCATTTGAAGTAGTGTAATATTTATATAAACTAAATATATTGGCTCTGCCATTTTGCCAAAATAAAGATAATAATAATAATAATAATAATAATAATAATAATAATTTTGTACAATTCAAAGAAGGGGCATGGTTTGCATTTCAAAAATGACATGTGGAAGATCTGAAATAATTATGGAAGGGAGATCGCCACTTCATCCAAATAAAAGAGTTAACATATTTGTTTTGAATAGTGGTTAAAAGACTTGTTTAATCTCTCAGATAGATGATAGATAGTTATGGCATAAGAGGTTGTGTCATGTGAACTTTGATAATATTGCTTCTATAAGTTATACTTTTTTTGTTAGAGATTTTCCAAACATAAACAAGCCTCCTAAATTTTTTTTCAAGGAATTCCAATTGGGTAAGAAAACAAGAACTACTTTTCACCCTCAAAATGAAAATTCAAATAGATTGCTTTATCTTGTTCATACTAATTTGTGTGGTCCTACAATGATTAGAAGACTACAAGGAGACATACATTTTATGCTACTGATTAATTGTTATTCAAAGATAGTATGGGTGACCTACTTGAATGAGAAGTAAGAATATTTTGGTAAGTTTAAGGCCTTCAAGTCAATCATTGAAAATGAGACAAGCCTGAAATTGAAGAACTTGAGATCAGACGGAGGTGGAGAGTTTACATAAAATGTGTTTATTTTTTTCTGTGAGATGCAAGGAATAAAGAGACAATTTTTTTCTCCTATGAATCCACAATAGAATAGTGTAACAGAGTGAAAAAAGATCAGTTCTAGAGACTACTAGGACCATGATGTTGGAGAGAATGTTCCACAAAATTTTGGAGAGAAGCTATGAGCACTGTAGTATATACTCTTTACCAACTGTAAATCAGAGATGGAACTGGTAAGACACCTTATGAACTTTAGTTTGGTAATGTTCCTATTGTTAAGTACTTCATATTTTTTGGTATTAAATTTTACATAAAGAGAGATCAAAACTTAGGAAAGTGTAATTAAAGGAGAACAAAGGTATATTCCTTGGATATTATAGCAAAAGAAGAGCATATAAATGTTATAGAAAAAAGTCTAAAAAAGTTAATAGAAAGCACAAATGTTAAATTGGAAGAACATCTTGAGATTCTTAATAGATCCAATTTGTCTAATATTGGAACAAAAGTCAACAAATGATAATCAGAGAAAATGTCAACTTATTTAAACCCAAGCCCCTAGTTTACCAAAGACTATAAGTGATAAAGATACTAGAGCCAAAGAAGAATAAAGGACTATGATAAAATAGATGGTACCTAGATGTATAAGATTAAATTAAAATGAAGGAAAGACCATTGGTGATAAGAAGAAAGGAATTCGGACAAGAAGTAAGAGAACAAAAGATCACATTTTCCTGATATTAGAAGTTGAACAAGTTGGTGATGAATGGTTAAGGAATTTTAAGGAAGAGATTAAAAACCAAAATTAACCATGTGGAGAAGATCATGCTTAGAGAAGCTAAACTTGAGGAATTCCTTGAAAGAGAAAACAATGGTGTCACATATGTGAAAGGAAAATTCTCCAAGTCTTGTCAAAAAAAGCCTAAATATAAAGAATAAAAGGATAAAGACAAGCTAAAGTATAACGCTATTAAGAACAAGGACAAGGAAAAAAAGAAGAAGAAGAGTCAGAAGAAGTGCAAGTGCAGAAAGAGGAACATGAACAAGAAAACTATGGAAAGATGACTTAAACCTAAGAACTTCTGTTTTCTTTGATTTGGTTTTGGAAAGTATAGACATAGAGCCTTAGATTGCAGAAGAAATAATCATTTACTAGAGGTAAGAGAAGTGACCATGCATCGAAGAGAGCCAATGGTGTGAGAAGGATAAATGATATTTTTATAAGACAAAAATCTAGATATCCATGTTCTATGATGAGGAATGATGATAGGAAACAAAAAATTTTATATGTCTCAAATGTAATATATCTACAGAGATTTTTGAACATGTTGCAAAGATACAAAAGAAGATGAGTTTGAACCAGAGGAGATGAATAGGGATTTGCAATAAAATGATGGGGAAAAATTAAAGAGAATAAAGATAAGGAGAAAGATATGAAATCTTGAAAGAGATAGAAATGTAGAAGCAAGATCAAGAAAAAGAATAGAAAGGACATTTCTATAAAAGAGCCTACTCTTGGAGGCAAGTTAGGGGTCATTACCCCTCCTGATCAAAACTAAAATGCGGAGGATCACATCAGTCATGTATGCTTCAAAGAGAAATCTTAAAACTATATTGATGGATGAAGGCTTCTACTCAAGGGGAATAGTAAGCATGGTAAAGAAAATTTTATTGGTCTGAAGTTCAATGTTTGAAGAGAGCTACAAGAAATTGTATAAATTAGTGAGTTAATTCCTTGGTGTTTGATCAACATTTGGATGTGTTTATTGGTTCAAATATTGTGTGAAACAAGGAAAGATGTGCTTGAAAAGGTAAATGAAGAAGAGAAGGAAAAGGAAGTAGACAATGATATGCTAAAGAAAATTGTCTAAGAGAAGATGATATACCTTTATGATTTATCTCAAAAGGGGAGATAGGAGGATATGAAAAATAATAGAGATTAGAGTTTGAAGATCAAAAGAGTTTACAAAGGAGGAGATCAGAAGAGAAGAAGGGGCTTTCAGAGATCATAGTTTTTATATAAGAAGAAAGGATAAAAAGAGTTTATAGAGGAGGAGATCATAAGAGAATAAATGGAAGCTTAGATAAGAGAAGAAATTTTATATATACTTGCACATAAGAAAGAAGAGTTATGTACAACCAAGGGGAGAAACTGATGGAGAGAAGAGTATGTAATCATACTAAAATCACTATAAGTAGCATTATTTGCACATTATATTTCTTTGAAAATTCATTAGAATGCTTTAACTTGTCATACATGACTGAAACATCCACATTCATTTAGTTTTTGTGTTCACTAGAGGAGCTGGAATAAGTGAGCACTATAAGGACATAGCTGTAATTTATAGAAATCATGAACCAAGAGTCTCATGATTTTAATTTTAATTAATAAATAAGAAATAAGCTACCTAGTAAGTTGAATTTTGTTGGTTGTATAGACATTGACTGGATTTATAAGAAAACAAGTCTTCAAAACCTTCATTTTACATGTAATTATTATCATAATCAATATAAAAAATGTAAACACATGTCTCTGTATAATTCTTAAAGATAAAAGAGGACCATTGTATGAAATAAACTCAAATATTTGTTATTTAAATTGATTTTAACTATATAAGAAGGCTTTCTATTGGAATTTTAAATTCTCTTAAGACTTTTAAGTTTCTACCTACCTATTCAGAGCTCCCAACAACAAGTAAATGTAGGCTAGAGGAATGTGCAGACATTGACATTTCTATCCCCAATTGGCTCCTGAAATGAGAAGAAAAAGTACAACCCTAACAATCAAATAAATTTGTTTTGATAGGTGATTTTGAATTTTGAATTTGTGTGATAATTTTTTTGTGTACAACAAACGACAAAAATGGAGAATGTTTTCTCTAGGTTTTAGAGTGTGATGTGCATGCAACAAGAAAAGAGAGTGTTTTTTTTTCTCTATGTGATTCAAAGTTTGTAGTAGTATTAGTTGTGTTTATTGGTTGAGCAATTACTGTTTTGGCTCCTAGTGAGCAAAATTTAAGATCTCTGTGCAACTCCAAGTGTTGATGTGTAGTACTAGATCATTGCTAGTAGTTTGAAGTTAGTAGTCATAGTCATAGTTTATTTTTTTGGTTAATATTTTTTTATTTTGTAATTGTTCATCTCTATAATTGAATATAAAATAATATGGGATATCTCCAATTTCCTATTTGAGTTTCATTTCCACAATGAATTCTCATTGATTGGGAAAAAATAACTTTCAAGCTCTATGGAACTACCTTTTTTTTGTGGTTTTATGTACTTCATGGTTGCAGGGCTCCCTTGTGGGAAGATTTACTTTTATAAGTTTGTATTAGAGAATTTAGTTGTGTGTTTCTTGATTTTAAAGTGATTCTAAAATATATGTACATGGTATTAGAGACATTTGACCCTAAATCCTTGTGAGTTTGGGCATTTTCTTTTCAGGGTATAAACATTTTTTTGTGGTGGGGACATGTCTAGAGATGAAGGAAAGAGTTGGTAGCAAAAACCATCCTTTGATAAAAAAATATATGATGTTTGGGAAAAGAAAATGAAGACCATTGTGGTTTCTAATTATTTGTGATATCTTTTGCTAAATATATTTGTGGATGTGACTAAACCAGCCTAGTTTTATGCCCTCATTAGTAATCGAAAGACTAGGTTGAGGGAGTCTAGGAGGAAACATGCTAAAGAATTTAGTTTAATTGAAGCAGCCATGATAGAGGCAATATTTCCCAAAATAGAAGCAACTAACTATGCCAAAGAAGCTTGAAAAATCCTCCAAGAAATCTATAAGGGGTCTAATAAAGTCCATTTGGTGAAGCTATGAATACATTGAAGATATTTTGAGACTCTTCAAAGGAAGGGCAGTGATTCCAATTCATATTTTAGCACAAGACTCTTTGGCTTGAATAAGCAGTTGAGGATGAATGGAGAAACCATGGAGGAGTAGAGAATAGTAGAAAAAACCTCGAGAATTTTTCCCTCCATATTTAATACAATAGTGATTGTCATTGAAGAGACAAAGGATCTCTCCTCATTGTTTGTGGATGATTTAATGGGTTCTCTTTGAAAACAAATGAGAAATGCTTAAATGGGCCTGTAAATTCTTCCCAAGAGTAAGATTTCAGAGCTGAATCAATTGTAATATGGCAGGGGGAGAGGTAGAAACAGCTCCAGACATAGATGAAGAGGCATAGGTCATATAAAATCTAAACAAGGGAATAGTTGAGGAGAATTCTCAGGATGAGAAGGAAACCTTGAGGGATTAAGAAAATCTCAAAATAGCTCCATACAAGGCAAGAAGAATGATATCTTGAATAAGAGAAATTTTGAGTGTTATTTTTGTCATAAATTTGGACACTATGCAAGTGAATGCTGGAAAAATAAAAATGATGAGCCAAGATAGAGTGCAAATGTGACTTATGTGAGTCTAGTTGAAGGTAATCAGTACACAACCTTAATCATGTGAAACATTAGTAAATAAGGAATCCCCGAGGTATTTTATTTGGATAGTGCCTATAATAACCACATGAGTGGCAATGAAAGGTTATTTTATTTCATCAAGATAAAAATGTTAACACTTAAATTAAAATCGGGAACAATAGAACTATTCCAGTTGTGAGAATATGATCTATTGTTATCTATAGCAAAAAAGGTGAGAGGAAGGAGATTAAAAATGTTTATTTTACCGCCGGTATAAATCACAATCTAAGGAGTGTTACACAACTAATCCAAAATAGATATAAAGTGCTGATAAAGAATTGGTGATGTGTCATTTCTGAGAAGGATGGGAGTAAGAAAGTTGTTGCAGTAGCCCAAATTGAAAAGAACCAGATATTTCCCTTGAGGATACAGATGCGCTTCTCTTATCAATCAATAGCTTTACATCCTAAGCAAGCATATACAATATTAAAACACCAATCAACCTTCAAGAGCATGATTACAGGCCCCTCCAAGCTATGGCATATGAGGTATGAACATATTGGATATTCTATTTTGATTTTACTATCCAAGAAAAAAATGGTAGATAGTTTTCCAAAAATTGTTGAGTCTAGTAAAAAGTGTGAGGGTTTCATTTTAGGTAACCAACATGTAGGTTTCCTTTTAAATCTTGTAACTCTAGAAGGGTAAGAGTACCATTTGAGATGGCACATACTAATTTAGTTGGCCTTATGAAAACCACTTCTATTGGGGGGATTACTTATTTTATGAACTTCATTTATGATTTTATTTATAGTTTATTAGTTTATTTTATGAAGCATAAATCTAAAGCTTTTCATAAGTTTTTATTGTTTAAGGACAAGGTTGAAAAAGAAAGTGGATGTTATGTTAAATTCCTAAGGTATGATAGAGGGAGCGAGTATACCTCCAATTAATTTAGAATTTTATAGGGAAATATGACATAAAGAAGGAGGTAACAACAAGTTATAGTCTATAGAAAAATGGAGTGGCTGAGATAAAGAATAGGACCATCATTGATATCGAAAGGAGAATGCTTAAATAAAAGAGAATTCTAACTGAATATTGGATAGAGGAAATAGAAACAACTGTATATTTGATAAATAGAAGTCCTAAACTAGAAGTGTGTGACAAGATTCCTCATGAGGCATGGGCTTGAAACATAGATGGATGGTTGAACACTTGAGAGTGTTTCGGTATGTAGCATTTGCACATGTGACAAAGGAGAAAAGGAAAAATTTGGATGACAAGGGTGTGAAGTGCATATTCATATGATATAGTCCCAAATCAAAGGCATATAGATTGTATAACCTAGACACCAAGAAGATCCTCACAAAAAGAGATTTTGAGTTCATTGAGAATAATTTCTGGGATGGCTCGATGGACACATATTCAAGCACTTCAAGTAGAGTGCCTAGTTTTGAAGAATAAAATGATTATGATGATCCCCAAGATGTTTCAAAAATAGAGATAGAGAGCTCCAGATAGATCCTAGAAGATCTTAACAAAAATAGGTAGAAAGGGAAGAAGCCACATATAGCTAGAGAATTGGCTCTTCAGAGCTTCTGAGAGCTCTCGATTGGTACACAAAGAGATACAAAATCATGGAAATGTCTTCTAATTAGGATTGCATAGTAATGCCAAGAAAGACATAGATTATAAGGGAGATATGCCAAGATGAAAGGTATGAGGATGATTTTAATGAGATTAGTTTTGCAGTATTTTTTAATAGCGATACAATTTATTTTGAGGATTCTATGAAAGAAGAGAAATGGTGTGAGGCCAGGGATGAGGAAATACATTTAATAGAAAGAAATAGAACTTGGTATCTAACTGATTTGTCTCCCAACAAGGAATTTATTAGGTTGTACTGGGTCTACAAGACCAAGTACAACATTGAAGGAAAAACAGATAGGCATAAGGTATGATGGCTGGTCAAGGTGTAAAAACAATAGATTGGGTGTATGATTGAATACATGCCTTCCTCACAAGGATGGAAACCATGTGTGTTATCATAGAAATTACAGCCCAACACAAATCAATGGTATTTAAAATGGATGTGAAGTCTTCCTTATTGAGTGGACTATTGAAACAAGAGGTGTATGTGCAGAAACAATCTAGTTATGAAGTTCTGAGTCATGAAAATAATGTGTATTGGTTGAAGAAGGTTCTTTATGGGCTCAAGAAAGCTCCAAGGGGATGATACAACATGATTAACTCATATTTGATGAGCATTAAATTTAGAAAAGGGGATGGTGAGTCCACTCTTTACATCAATGTGTAGATGGTAACATTTTAATTGTCTTCTATGTAGATGTTTTAGTTTTTATTAGGAATGATGATTTCCTCATTGTAAATTTTAAAGAGGCCATGAAAAGTGAGTTCAAAATGACAAAAATATGTCCCTTCTAGTATTTTTTAGGGATAGATGTAAAAAAATGCATAATGGTATTTTATGGTGGCAGTGGGCCAACGTCCCTCATGAGATTTATGAAATGGTTTAGCACCCTCCTATAGATTGTATAAGTATAGCGACTATATCGAGCATTAACATGTTGGTCTTTTGGTGCAATAAAAACCACTACTTGTAACAAGTGGTATCATAACTTGGTCACAGGTTCAAATAATGCAGGCCATAGCGAGTGACTATGGGAGGTGATTGTTCGCATTGGTCTAGAGTCCCTCGCGAGATTCAAGAAATGGCTTAAAAACCTCCTGTGGATTCTATAAGTCTAGTGGTTGTATCGGGCATTAACAGGTCAATCTTTTGATGCAACGACAACCACTACTTCTAACATTTTTAATCTCTCAAGAAAAATATGCAAATTATATTTTAGAGAGATTTAGAATACTGAACAAGAAGCTTGCACCAATACCAACAATTGTAGGTTTGTAGTTAAGAAAGGAATATTACAGAAAAATATGAATCTGACGTTGTATAATAATTTGGTTGGAAGTTTGATGCATTTAATAGTAACCAGGCTTGACATAGTGCATGTAGTAAGTCTAATTTCTAGATTTATGGAGACTCCAAAGGACACCAATTGGAAATCGGGTAAGAGAATCCTAAGCTACATGTACGGTGCCAAAGGATATGGTATTTTGTATACTGCAAAAAATGAGTTTGATCTAGTTGGGTATACAAATATTCATTGGGCAGGTAGTTTGGATGATAGGATGAGAACTTCTGGATATGTGTTCCATACATGTTTGGGTGTAATCTCATGGGCTTCCTAGAAGCAATCCATTACTTCTCTCTCTACAATTGAGGTTGAGTATGTATATAAAATGTATTAACATGTCAAGCCATTTGGATAAGAATGCTCTTGGTAGATTTTAAAGAATAATAAGAGGATGGAACCATAATTTATTGCTAAAATATTTTCTCTATAGCTTTGACAAAATATACTATGTTTCATGGAAGAAGAAAGCACATTGAAAGAAGGTATCATCTTATCATATAATTTGTTGAGAATGGTGAAATAAAAATAAAATTTTGCAGGTCAGAGAAACAACTAGAAGATATGTTCAACAATCCATTGGGAAAGGAAAACTCTGAACACCTACGAATAAATTTAGGTCTACTTGATTTAGATCAGATTTGATCTAGTTTGTTGATTCTAGGACAAAGGAGGGGTGTTGGAATTTTGAATTTTCCTCAACCTCTAAAGTTTCCATAGGTACCTATAAGGAACTCCCAACAGTGAGTAAATGTAGACCATAGGAATATTCTGACATTGGGATTTCCATCCCCAATTGGCTCTTGACATGAGTCGAGAAAGTGCAACCCCAATAGTCAACTAAATTTATTTTTGTAGGTGAGATTGAATTTCAAATTTGTGTGGGGTTGTTTTTTTGGACAACACATGACAATAAGGGAAAATGTTTTCTCTAGATTTTAGAGTGTTATGTGTATGCAAAAACAAAAGAGAATGTTTGTGTGCTATGTATGATTCAAAATTTGTAGCAGTATTGACTATGTTTATTGTTTGACAAGTGATTGCTCCAACTCTTAGTGAATAGATTATAAGAGTTATGTGTAGTTTCATATGTTTGTGTATAGCCCCATATAATTGCTAATAGTTTGTAGCTAGTAGTTATAGTCGTAGTTTATTTTAGGAGTTCATAGTTTATTTATTTTGGAATTGTTCATCTCTAAATTGGAATACGAAATAATATGGCATGTATCCAATTTTTTGTTTGAGTCTCATTTCCATTGTGCATTCCCAATGATTGGGAAAACAAAGTTTGCAAGCTCTGTGGTGCTGCCCTGTTTTGGGGGTTTTATTTTTTTCATGGTTTTAGAGATCCTTTGCATGTAAGCTTACTTTTCTAAGTTGGTATTAGAACATTTACTTGTGTGCTTTAAGATTTTAGAGTGTTTCTATAATCTCTATAATAAGGAGGCTTGTAGGGATCACGCTGATAAATATAAATAAAAAGTGAGTTAATATATTACAAAGCAAAATTTGATTTTCTAATTATACGATAATATTTTAATTAAAAAATAGTATATTTTTGAGACAAAATTAATCACAACAAAAAATTAAGTCAAAATTTATGACATTAAAAATATGAAGGTGTTTTTAGTAAAATTAACTTAGAACTGAAACATTTACAAATATCTACAAAATTTGCCCTGTATATATTATCTAAAAGAGTGAAATTAATTTAGGTACTAAAACAAAGGAAACAAAGTTATTAATTACATAATATAAAGAGATTTTTGTAATTTGGACTAATTTTGTGTCCCCTAAATAATACACAAAAATTAGATAAATTTGTACAAAGAATATTTTTTTTTCTTAATTGAAATTATCTACAACACAAAATATCTATAAGTAAAATTATCCTCAAGGTAGACTAACTTATAAATTTGAGTGAAATTTTCCCCTGAAGTAGGTAGGAAATCCCCAATTAATTGATCCAACCATTCTAAAATAGCGAATTGTATTTCTAGAATATTTTTAAAAAAAAAATAGAAACCTTTGATTTAATAGATAAAAATACAACTAAGATTCATAGATATGAAACCCCAAATTAAATGACTAAATCCCTTGTAAAAAAATATTATTGCATCTCTAGAAGCCTTTATTTTTCAAACACAAAAGACCTTCATTTAATAAATTAAAATGCAATTTATAGTCCCTAAATATATATGAAAAGACTTAAGCTATCACCTCAATTTTTAGTATAGAACATGAAAGGTAGGCATCGATGGTTTCCAAAACCATCTTCCATACCTACATGGAAAGTAGTGTCCAAAACAACAACTTTAAATGTTCTTGACATGGTGTCAAAAGATCTTTCCAATGCACTAAAAATTTTCCTTCCAAAAGAATTACTTTCATCATGCAACATAACTTATTGCATAAATACAAACCAAATCCACATTGAGGCATCCAATATGCATTAAGCTACCTTTTGGAAAGAGCTTTCCATAAATATATACTTATAAACATAAAATCACTTTAACAAACAAATCCTTAAATAGTAGTTTCTATATCCTACCATGAGTTAACTCAATACACAAGGATATGTAGCACCCATGTAATTCCCCGCTAGAGAACCCATGAGAAATTAACCTTAAAGAAGATACTAAATTTACATAATGAATTTTTTTAAAGAGTTTACAATTAATAATCAGTAACAATGTGGAAGCAATATAACATAAGATAATACATACTCATAAATGTAACTCAGTTATAGATTACAAATCCTGAGGGTTACATGACGTAGAATTACATGAGTTAAGTAATCTACTAAATACAATAAACAAACCTCATATAATGTAAATGAATAATAAGCAACATGATTTCATAATTGAAACCTAGATACGACTAATACCATAAGGTATACATAATGAATCAACATCCACTGCACAAGTCTAGGGTATATGATAAAACCAAATTTAAAGTACAATATAATATCCAAAAATGTCACAAATGATACAGTAGTATAAGTCTAAAACATAAGAAAGATAAGAGAAAGTCTCCAACAATGAGGAATAATAAAGTACAACTGCAACAAGGATCATCCAATCAAAAGTCAAGATTGTCATATCTCAATTTCAATAAAAATCACTACTACCTTCTACGTGAAACCAAACTTCCACTCCCACCATGCTCAGGAGATAACAACATACCCAAACACATGGGAAACAACCAAAAAAACAAGACTAATACAAATGTACACCGGATAAAAATGTAATAAGAAGATTTCAAGGTTAAAAGTATGAAAGATCAAGAGACAAAGAAAGTGTACCAAATACTCACATAGGAACCTAGGAGACATAAAAGGAAGTGTCATCACATAATTCTACCCTTGAGTTACCCTAGTAGCCCCTCTGGACCCTTTCCCCCAGGTGACTCTATGAGGCTTAGTAATCCTTTCATACAAAGAAGGATTCTAACCATGCAAGACCTCAATCAGGCATCTTCTTGCACTCCCATCCTTAGCTTGTATTAGCACCAAGGCATGGGTGAGGCACATATTTATCTTATTAATATTTTCTCTCAATTAATTTCATTAAGTTATCACTTATTAGATCACTTAAAATGTGTTACCTTAGGGACCTGTCCCCGATTGAAATCCACTTTCCCTCTATGCTCCTAGATAACCTACCCTAATGATCATAGCCAAAAGACCATAAGTAGATAAAGACAAAACCATAAAAGACTTATCGTAAAGCATTAAATCAGGAAAGTCATCAATGAAAATACTTGAGCATAACAATGAATAGTACATCTTATACAAGGATCTATATTTTTCATCACATAATGGACATATCAATAAGCCTTCCATCCCATAATGGATATCTCATTAAATAATTACCAAACTCTCTAAATCTCATATGACCAAAACAACAATCCTCAATAACATCAAAAGCATCTCCCTCCAACATGGAGTAAATATGGTGCAGAGCACCTTCCATTTTGGTTTGAAGTGTGGCTAGTTGGTTTTTAGGGTTTTTTAGGGGTCTTTGATATATTTTTAATAAGATCCACAAGTTTTGGATCCTAGCTTGTTTATTTATGTTTGTAAGAGCACAAGTTGCTCCTAGGTGAAAATGTTGTCACAATGGTCTAAAATTGTAAAAGTTGCTAATTTTGAGCAACTAGGGGTTATGGTCTCCCCCTAGGGTCCTATGTGTGCTAACTAGTGTCCTAGGATGGGTCAAAGTTCATCAAGTTGACCAAATTTGTCAAAGAGCAAGAAATTCTCAAAAGTTGCTAGCAACTTTTGCAAAAAGTTGATCAATGAGGAGATGGATGGTTGTAACCACCCATGGTCGGGTATTTGAGCATATATTGAAGATTTTGGAAGGTTAATGGAGTTTTAGTTATAGACCACACTTGTGAGCATTCTGTGCAGATGATTCTCTGAGTTTTACTTGAATTTTAAGTGTTTTTGCATCCTTGTACAACTATGTATGAATTAGATTATTCAATCTGACTCCATGGGAGTGTAGAGTTTTGTTTTATATTTCTTTTGCATATACTAGTTTATTTCCAAGTTAAGGTATTGTAAAGTTACACCTAGTTTTAAGTGATTGTGTCCACAATTCTGATTTACAGAGTTGCAAGAACAAAAATGGCTCTAACCTAAGCATCCACAGTTTAAAATGAATGAAAGCTTATGGAATGATAGGTTAGGGTCTGTACATAGTGTTTTTGTTTTCCTTTTTGTTCTTTCCACTGAAATCCTAGGCTTGGAGTGATTCCCTAGGCTGACTACTTGGAGTAGGTGAGCCAGGATAGGGAGAAGATTGAATTGAAACAACACACCCATGATCTTGTATGCACAAATTATTGGTATGTGTGGAAGCCCAATAGTTTCTCCTTGAAGGATGAATTTTTTTCAGGAGTTGGACTGAAGTTTACAGACCAATTGGATGTATTTTGCAATGACTGGTCTAGAGGTCTAAAAGATAGCCTAAAAACTAGGGCCTGGAAGAAATCAGGGTTGTGGGTATCTTGGAGAGATATACCTGTAAATTATTGAAGTTATATTTGATATATTTCAGAATCATATGGTCTACCATAGGGTTGTTTGGAACAATTTGTAGCATTTGGCTAAAAATAGTGAAAATAGACCTAATTGAATTAGGCCTAATTAGGCCTATCCTTGAGTAGTGACATCAAAGAGATGAATATAGTGGCCAAAAGTGTTTGAAACACCTAGCATAGACATGTAAGGTCCTTTGAACATAGGCTAGAGCCTAAGAGGTTTTTGGGAAGATCCTAACCAAGGAATTAGTGTTCTAGAGGGAAATCTAGTGAGAAAACCAAGTAATTGGAGGACTAGTTGGACTACTTGAAATTATTTGTACATTGTTTCTTCATCATCTCAACTATACCTAGGAGGAAAGTTGAAGGGAGGGTCTAGGAGGCTAATCTTGGTGAAGGAGACATAGATTTTTAAACCTTTGGATGATTGAAAGAAGTGATTAACAACTTTGGGTAAGGAAAACACTAGAACTCTAGATCCTCTACATCATAGTGGTATTAGAGCCAGAACTATAGTAATTTTGGTGTATGTCTAAAGGGGAGGAGAGCCATGAGGTTGACATCATACTGCCCAAGGAAATGAGTAAGGATGCCATAGTGGACTTGGTCCAAGAACTATTGGCAAAGGCCAATCTGATAGAGACAAAGGGTAAGAGTAGAGTCACTGAATGGGGAGATGAAAGTGATGAAGAGGATGAAAGCCAGACAGGAGAGACAGATAGTAAGGAAAAGAAGTGGAGAAGGATAAGGACTAGAAGGTGTTCTTTGATGCCTTTAAATCCATCAACAAAGATAGTATGGAACACATTCATTACTATAGCGACAGTTTGAATGGTGAAGAGTTCTTTGATTGGCTAGAGGTCATAGACAATAAGTTTGATTACAAAGAAGTGTCAGAGGAGAAGAGAGTCAGTTATGCCAAATTTAGACTCAAGGGATCTGCATTGGTATGGTGGAACATGATGCAGAATTTCAGGGTAACCACTTGTAATAAGAAAATAGTCTCTTGGGATAGAATGAAAATCATATTAAGGGCACAATTCTTGCCCATTGATTATGAGATACAAATGTATCATAAGTTGTAGAACTTAAGGAAAAAAGAGTTGAGAGTAAGGACGTACACTAAGGAATTCAACAAGTTGAGCCCAAGGGAAAGAAGAAAAGAGGAAGAAGTAGAAAATATAGAAAGATATCTCAATGGATAGAGGCAAGGAATCCAAGATGAGATCAGTATGATGGCGCCTGACACTATGCACAAATTATTTCAATTAGCATTGAGAGCAGAAGAGAAGGCTAGGAGGAGGAATGATTTCCAACAAAGAGGAAAAGACAATAGAGGATTCAGAGGTAGGGATAAATTTGTAAGAGGTCAAAGTCCAAGTAGGCTAGAAGAGACTCAATATATAGACAATAATGGAGGTAATCAGTATAGGGGTTCATCTAAGAGAGGAGGATATAGAGGAAGATGACCTCTAAGAGGTAGGTTTCAGTCACAAGGTAGGACTAAATCTATCTTCACTAGTAGAGTTATAACTATAACCAAGTGGGACATACTATGGGAATATATCCTAATAAAGGTACCACCTCATCCATGGGAGGAAGAAGGAACCAGTTAGTGCAAGAAGATGACACACAAAGTGTCACCTCACCAATCTAAAAGGCAGGGCTAGTAATGGATGGAGAAAACCTTATGTTGAGAAGGACTTTATTAAAAGTTCCTAGTATTGCAGAGACATCTCAGAGGAAGAGCTTGTTTAAGGCTACTTGTAGGTCACATGGGAAGATCTGCATGGTGAGAGTGGACTCTGGTTCTACAGAGAAAATAGTGTCAACAAATATGGTGGAAAAACTAAAGCTTAGAAGGATAGCACACACTACTCCCTACAACTTAGACTTGCAGATTTTTAGATCTATTGTAAGCTCATTTTACCTTTCTGATCAATATGTCTTTTCAATACCTTTACTCCACTTCTTTTTGCCCAGTGATGTTGTTTTTCTCTGTTGCTCAGTGTCTGCAGAAATATTTAGCTCTTTCCTCAGCTTGACTTATCAAGACTGTATGAAGTTTTTCTTCATCATTTTCTCTTTAGCATCCTCTTTTTTCTTTCACTCCCCTAATTCATAATGAATTAGATTGTCTCTTTATAGAAATGACCTCACTATTTCTTACTTCTTGATTTTATTTTTCTTGGCATGATCCACAATCTTAGCCAATCTTTCTTTAAAGCTTAACTCTTGTTTTATCTCATAGAAATCTTCTTTCCAACTGGATAAAACAACTTTAAATATTTTACTTATCTCTAGCTTTAACTTGTCAATTAAAACAATGTCAACAACTAGTTAAGTCTATCTTTAGCTTTGCCAGCTAAGTATTTTTTCAATTCTGAACTCCAGTTAACTTTGGTTTTTTAACTCTTTGATAGGTTTGGTCAACACTTTAGTTCTCCTCAAACTTCTCCATCAGTGTTTCCTGTCGGTCGGGGTTGTCTGTCTGTCAGTTAACATTGTAATTTTGGCCATTAGTAATTCTTGTGATTCTACTTGTCGGTAATGCTTGTCAATTTTTTTCTCGGGCATCACTGTGACTTTTCTCTTGGGTTTCTCTATCCATAGTGATCCACTAGCCGTCAGTGTCTATAGTCACTTAGTGAATGCTGGTCTTTTATGCATTGTTGAAAGCATAATCTTTATCTCTCTGATTCTCTGAATTCTTTGACAATTTGTATATAATCAATCAGATTATGTCAAGTTGACATTAATGAAAATACAATCCATTAACTGATTTAATTTCTTGCATTATCTTTATGCATTTCGGTGATCAACTTAACATCTTCAAAAATTCAATTAGTTACATGTTATCAATCTCTCCCTTTGGCATTGATGACAACATACTACATTATCACACTATAATATTACTCATACAATATGAAATATATAATTTGAGTTCCATCAATCTCTCTTCTTGTAACTAATACAAATGTTTTTCTCTTGGCAAGCTCATATAGCTTAGATTTGTTTCTTTCCGAGTGTGTTCTTAAATATTTAATCCCTTCAGTGGATATATGTAGCAGCTTCTATTTCTATTTCTGATATGTGCACTTCCTTGACTGTTCCTTTTCTGGAACATCTCTTTTTCCTTTGATAGAAATATCTCCCTTTGTATGTATTCTCTAGATGTCATGTTACTTCTCTCCCTCTTATGGATATTTCATATATAATCAATCCCTTTGGATAATGATTAACTCTCCCTTTGAATTCTTAGGAAATTCTCTCCATGGATAATGATATAATCTCTTCCTGATAATGAGATAATCTCTCCCTTTTGATAATGAGATAACCTATCCCTTTGACAAAAATGGAAAACAATTCTTCCATATCATCTTCCATTCCTTTTTATAATATACTCCTTGAATTTCTCTATCTATCAGCAATACATTGACTCTGGTGTTCAGTATAGGTATGTACTTTTCTATGTACAAATGTATCTGTTGTTGTCAATCTTAGTTCTTGCATCATCATGAATGATCTTATGGTTTGTGTGTAGGCTGATGCAACCTCCTAGTCATCTTACTGACTGATAGAAAAGGTTTGTACCCATAGTCTCTATCTCAGGTACTCAAATGTATCTTTCAGTGATTTCTTGGTAAAGATGTGAGCTAATTGTTCCTTGGATTGAACATATTCTAGTATCACTTCTTTTTCTTGCACTTGTTCTCTTAAGTAATGATACCTGATTGTTATATGCTTACTCTTAGCATGCATGAATGGATTCTTATAAATGTTAATTGCACTAGTATTATCATAGTAGATAATCACTAGGTCAAGAATCTTCATGTTCATACCTTCCAGGAACTGTTTGATCCATGGATTATTAGAGCAATTTTCAGAAGCACCCACATATTCTTCTTTTGTAGTAGACTAAGAGATGCATCCTTGCTTATTTTCGATCCATGTGACAAGTCTGTCACCCATGAAGAATGCTCCTTTAGTTGTGCTCTTTCAGTCATCAAGGTTTCTAGCCCAATCAACATCTGCATAGACTTGTAGCTCAATTGTTTCTTCACTTTTATACCATAAGCCATACTCCTTGGTGTTCATTATATATCTTAGAATTCTCTTAACAACAATCATATGTGATTCTTTGGGATTATTAGAGAATCATGCAACTATTCAAACCGCAGGTGCAATATCTAGTCTAGTATGAACAATATACATTAGTTTGCCAATCATTGATCTATACAAGGTCTGATTTACCTCATTTTACATACCTTCCTTTGTCATCTTACATCTGGTTGCAATAGGTGTTCCAACTAGTTTGGAATCTTGCATCCTAAATATCTTCAACACTTCCTTGATGTATTTGGACTGAGTAATATATATGTTGAATAATCTGTAGACCAAGAAAGAATTTGATCTCCCTAAACATAGACATTTCAAATTCTTTTCTCATTTCATTTCCCCCAAAAGTGATATCATCAACAAATATTTCAGCAATCAGAATATTACCATCGGTATCTTCTTTTAAGTACAGATTGTTATTTTCACTTGTTCTTACAAATTCAATTCTTATGAGATAGGAGTGAAGTCCTTCATTCTAGGCTCTTGGTGCTTGTTTCAATCCATACAAGGCTTTATGTAGTCTACATACCATGTTTCTCTTGCCTGGATCAATAAACCATTCTAGTTGTTCGATGTATACCACTTCTTCCAATATTCCATTTAGGAATGCAGATTTGACATCCATATGGTATACCTTGAATCCTTTGAATGCAGCATAAGAAATAAGAATTCTAACTCCTTATAGTCTAGCAATGGGTGCAAATTTTTTACCATAATCAATACCTTCTTCTTGTGCATACCCCTTGCGTACTAATCTTGCTTTATTCCTTGTGACTTCTCCATTATTTTTTAGCTTGTTTCTAAATATCCATTTGGTAGCGATGAAATTTTTGTCATCTAGTCTCGGTACTAGTGTCCATGTATTGTTATTCTCAATCTGTTCTATTTCTTCATTCATAGAACTGACCCATTCTTCATTTTCAAGTGCAGTACTAACAGATTTAGGCTTAAAATCACAAAGTAAACATCTAGTGTTTAGTGACTTACTTCTTTTTCTCATTCTAGCCTTCTTGTCTCCTATGATCTACTTATGTAGATGATGTCCTGTGATATACTTGGCAATTTTTGGTTCAGCTCTTTGTCAATCATTATATTCTCCATCGCTCAGTACATCATTTTGAGTATTTTCTTGATTTTTGGTAATTGCAGCGTGATGCTCGGGTGCAATGTTCTGTTGCTCAGGAGAAATACACTATTTCTCAGGTAGATTGTTAGGTTCTTGAGTGTCAATAAACCTGTTGTAGTCTTCTAGTTCTTTTCTTCCTTCCTTATCATTCTTTTCTACAAATTCATCTATTTTTACATTTTCACTTTCAATGATCTTGTTAGATATCTTGTTAAGACATTTATAAGCCTTTTTTTTGGTGGAATACCCTAGAAAGATACCTTCATCACTTTTGGAGTCAATATTTCCATTTCTATCATCATTCAAAATATAACATTGACTACCAAATATTTTGAAGTAACTTATATTGGGTCTGTAACCATACCAAAGCTCATAGGGTGTCTTCTTTGTGTCCTTCTTCAATTTTACTTTGTTCAATGTGTAGATATCAATACTGAAAACTTCCCTCCAAAAAGTTTGAGTGATGCTTTTCTCAATCATCAATGTTCTTGCACAGTCAACAATTGATATGTTTCTTTGGTGTGAGTGTTCCAAGGCTTGCTAGCACTTCATCCAAGATACCTATCTTGTCTCTTCTAGGAACCTAATCTTCTCTAGGTCCTGATTGTCTTAGATGATTAACTAAGTCTAATTCCAACTCTTCTCTAAGAGTTTCACTCTTTGTGCTTCACCTTTGAAAGACTAACACCTTTTAGTTAGTTCAATTCTTCACTTCTCCCACTACACTTAGAAGGATCTAAGTGCCAACTCCACTCTAGCATTCATGATTCATTGAAGTGGTGCTAATCATGTTATAATCCATGGATATGTTCCATTTGACTCCATTTTGATGGATCCTTGAACCCTTTTTAGTGGAGTTCAAACTTTAGTCTACAAGAGGCCTAATTGGTCTTATTTCCTTGTAGCCTTTTACAGTGACTTTTTCCCAATTCTTTCAAAACTTTCCCAAAGTATTTGCAAATCCAATCCCACATTTAGATACCCTTTATCATTCCTCAAAATATTTTTTAAGTTTTAATCCCCTAGGTCATCCGTACATAGGTTTCCTACAATCTAGGTTCAATAGGGCTAATAAGCCTAATTTTTAGGACTGTTTGCAGCACAGTTTAAAACTTGCTCAAAACTTGGTCTCATGGATTGATATGAATTCAATCTTCACAGTATGTCAAGATATGACCATACCCTATCTAGAATTGTACTTGGCCTGTACAGTACTTTTCTACCCTGCAAGATATCTCCTTTTCTTCAGCACTAAACCTCTAATCGGGCACTGTCTGCTCGCCTAGGGCTTAGTAGTAAAAATAACTATCCATTTTCTTAAGACTCCTAATCCTAAACATCTATACAATAATGACTCCCCTAACATATCCATCTATTCTTAGGTGTTTCCCATGCCTAGATTTCATGGGGGAGCCATGAATCGACTGACTGGTCAGGACAGGACCAGTGAGCACACTAAACACAAAAAAAATTATTCAACAGACCAATCCTACTCTAATAAACTTACCTATCAAATGAAAAAATCTTAGAATGGTCCAAATAACACTAAACAATCACTAGATTTAGTCTTTCAATCCATTACACATGACTGTCACATGAAAATGCTTGGGTTTCTGAATACAGAGTTGCAGAGCTATATTCAATATGCAAAACTTGTTACAATGAATGACTAACTTCGAGATTCGAGCCTCCTTCTGCATTAGATTCCATCTTCCATGTTTTTAAGGCCTGGTTGTCAATTCCCCACTTCTATTTTCAAGGGAATCCTATGTAACGGAGTTGCATGCAACATTTGCAATTATTGCAAATGTTGTCATAGCAACTTTTTAGTAACTTTTGGCATCTTTTCCATTATGCCTCCTCCCTAAGTTTTAGGACCTATAACCTCTTCATTTTGAGGATCCAAGAACATTCATGACCTTATGGCATCTTTATGACATCATTGATGTGTTTAAGACAGCTTGAAGACTCTAACTCAAACTCCTAACACTAAGAATTTTAATAACTACTAACAATGGATAATTTGGTGACCTTAGTCCTAATGACTAACTCACCTAACCCACATTGCAATGACCTTCAAAGGTCCAAAGTAAAAAAACTATCTTGACTTGGCCAATGTCAAGTACAAGCCAAAACATCCTAACTATGGAGGTTAGCCTATGTGTGCTCCTGCACCATCCCCCCCAAAACAAAAAGTTCAATCCACCCTTGGATTGAGGATGCTTGGATTGATACCCATCTTCTTGAACTCTGATTCCTTTGCCCATATTGCATCAGCATTCGTTTGACCATTCTTCTTGATCAAGTGCTCCTTGTATTCTTTGGTTCTAGTCTTCTAGAAGATTCTAGTATCCAGTACACTGTTAGCTCCTGTGACTATAGAAGGGGGTAATTGGAGATCTTCCACATCTCTTATCACTTCCTTGAGACTCTTATCCATGTCTTTTTGTGCTTCTTTGTAATGGACTAAGTCTGCAATATTAAACACAGGTGACAGTCCATTGTCTTTCGGGAGCTCAACTCTGAATGCATTATCACCATACTTAGCAAAGACAAGAAAGGGACCTATCCTTCTCATCTGCAACTTGTGAGGGACTCCCTTTTAAAGTCTTTCTTTGTTAAGATGCACAATGACCAAGTCACCCACATTGAACTGAACTATTCTTGTAACTTCATCTATTTTGGCTTTATGTTTCATGGTGTTGTCTATCAAAGTCTTCCTGATTGTATCATGTATCTCTTGCATTTCATAGGAAAAATCATCTACATATCCACTTTCCTTGAATCCATCTTTCAAGTCTCTCAACTCATATATTCCTCTAGGATGTAATCCATAGACTATCTCAAATGGGCTCTTCCCTGTTGACCGGTTGAGGGTGTCATTGTAAGCATACTCATCTTGTCCAATCAATTGATCCCATTGTTGTCCATATTCCTTGGTCAATCACCTTAATAGATTTCCAAGGCTCCTATTCACTACTTCGGTCTGACCATCAGTTTGGGGATGGTATGCAGACCCAAAGGATAAATTAGTGCCTAACCTTTTTGAAAGAGTCTTCCAAAAATGACTCATAAATTTAGTGTCTATATATGACACAATGCTCATAGGTAACCCATGGATTCTTACTATCTCTTTAAAGAAGAGAAAGGCAATTTGGCTGGCATCATTAGTGGTCTTGCATGGCACAAAGTAATCCATCTTGCTGAATCTATCCACAACTACATATACATTATCCATGCCTTGTCTTGTCTTAGGTAACCTAACTACAATATCCATGCTCAAGCATTACCAAGGCCTAGTGGGAATAGGTAGTGGTTGATAAAGGCCTACATTTGAAGAAGTACCTTTGGCTCTTTGGCATACAATGCAACTTTCCACAAACCTCCTAACATGAAGATTCATACTTGGCCAATAATAGAACCTTTGAACAATTTTTTGGGTGTTAGTGATCCCAAAGTGACCACTCAATGCACCATTGTGCTTTTCTTGGATTAAGTTCTCCCTAATAGACCCTCTAGGGACACATAACTGATTTCCCTTAAAAATAAGATTGCTTTGCAAAATGTATTCAACATACTTGCTATGGAAATGATTCTTGTATTTAGAACATACCTTATAAATGTCTACAAAGTCTTCATCATCAGCATATAGATCCTTGAAATGATCTATTCCCATACTCTTCAACTAAATTTCTTGAATTGTGAGAGCTCTTGTAGACAATGCATCTGACACTTTATTTAGGACACCTTTCTTGTGTTTGATATTAAAGGTATAAGCTTGTAGGAACTCAACTCACTTCATGTGCTTGTGACTTAACTTTTCTTGAGAGGTCAAGAAACTTAAAGCTTGATTATCCAAGTAGACAATGATCTCCTTGCGGAGTAAATAGTGTCTTCATTTCATTAAAGCCTGAACCAATGCATACATTTCAAGGTCATAGGAAGTGTACTTCCTCTTGTCTTCACTCAACTTTTCTGAATGAAATTCCACTGGTCTACCCTCTTGGCTTAGGACAACTCCAATAGCCACCTTTCTTGCATCACACTCAATGGTGAAAAGCTTCTCAAAGCTTGGCAAGACTAAGACAAGTTGGGTAGCAATCTTTTATTTTAAAAAATCAAAGCTCTTAGTGGCTTGTTCATTCCACATGAACTTAGTCTTCATCCCTCCTTTGATTATGTCCAACATAAGAGCACAAATAGCACTAAATTTCCTTATAAACTTCCTATAATACTGAGCAAGGCCATGATAAATTCTTACCTCTGTTGCTGTCCTTGGAATAGGCCAATTCACGATGGCTTCCACTTTACTCTTATCCATTTTCAGATTGCCATGAGATAGAACAAACCCAAGATATACCAACTCTATTTTGATGAACTCACATTTCTCCAAGTTGATCATCAACTTCTCTTCATTCAGCTTCTTGAAGATAGTCTCAAGGTGTTGAAGATGCTCCTCTCTTTTCCTACTATAAATTAGTATATCATCAAGATATACTACTACAAATTTTCCAATGTAGTCTTTGAGGACTTCATTCATGAGCCTCATGAATGTGGAGGGGGCATTAGATAGTCCAAATGGCATGACAATCCATTCATACAAACCTTCATTGGTTTTGAAGGTTTTCTTCCATTCATCTCCCTCATGTATCCTAGTTTGGTGATACCCACTCTTCAAGTCTATCTTGCTATAGTACTTAGCTTCACCTAGACAATCCATTAGGTCTTCAATCCTAGGAATGGGGAACCTATACCTAATGGTTATCCTATTTATGGCTCTTGAATCAGTACAAAGCCTCCATGTTCGTCCTTTCTTTGATGCTAGGATAGTAGGTACTACACAAGGGCTAATTCTTTTCTTGATAAGGCCTTGGTTAAGGAGTTCTTCTATTTGCCTAGAAATCTCCTCATTTTGTTGAGGGGTCGTCTTCTAAGCTGCCTTATTTGGTAGGATAGCTCTGGGTATGAAGTCTATCCTATCACTTATGGATCTTTTAGGGGGTAATGTTGATGGTTGGCCATCACTTACTATGCCTTCATAAGTCTACAACATGCTTTGTATCTCCTTAGGTACCTCTGATCTCTTGTCTCCTTTTTCCTCATTCTTTTCTCTTGGCCTTAGCACCAATTCATAGCCAACTCCTTCTCCTTCTTCCATGGCTTCTATGAATTCTTTTTCACCCACCATAAGCACATTAGGAATTTTCGTCTTCACATCTGCATCCTCTAGCAATGATTGGATTTTGAAAGTTACTTTGTCCTTCTTGAATGTATAGGAGTTCTTCACTCCATGATGGATAGTTTGGTGGTAAAATTTCCATGGTCTTCCTAGGAGCAAGTGACATCCATCCATAGATAGAACATCACATAGAACCTTATCCTTAAATCTCCCTATAGAGAACTCTACCCAAGCTTGCTCATTGACTAAGAAATGTTGTCCCTTATTGAGCCATGTTACTTTGTAAGGATGGGCGTGGGGTATCCTTGTCATGCCTAACTTGCTGACTACTTCTTCTGATACAATGTTTTCAGTAGACCCTAAGTCCACAATGACTCTACATACTTTTCCCATCACCTTACATTTGATTCTAAATAGGGACCTTCTTTGGTTTGGCTCTTATTTAACTATCTCCTTGATCAATGTTCTCCTCATCATGAGGTTCTCACCTTCTTCTAAATTTAATGGTACCTCAGAGTGTGTCTCTATTACAGTTGTCTCTTTATGAACTAAATTAGTTCTCTTGTTACCTCCTCGAGAAGTACTACCCTTCTCTAGACACCTATAGGAAAGGTGTCCCATTTGGTTGAAATGATAACATTTTATATTGGAAAAGTAATTGCCTCTTCCTTTTCCACCACTTCTTCCTCTGAAACTTGAGTTCCTTCCTCTACCACCTCTACTAGAACTTCCCTCTTTCTTCTTAGTGTACTTGACTTCTCCTTGTGTCCTTGATTCTGAACTCCTTCCACCATAACCACCTCTTGATCCTCTACTATCCCTTCC
>MU224596.1:68482-124888 GCA_018584345.1 Thuja plicata | reverse complement strand
TTTTGAAGATATTGAAAATTTTTGGTATTGAAAATAGGGTACAGAAACTTCGAGCTCAGTTTTGAAGGCCTTAGAGGCCCCGGATGAGGTCGAAGCTTGGGCTCGATGATGCTTGCATAATTGAGCTGTTGTAGAGCGCTTCGTGGCATTTCCGAAATGGGGTTATAATAGTCAATCGAGTCAACTGGTGATGACTTATGGTCTCCAGAAGTTGGGTCACCTGAAATAGCAGAAAATAACTTTCCTTCAAAATTTTCGCGTTTCAAAAGTTATTTTGAGCTGACTTTGATGTACTAAATTGAAAAATAAAATAATTCTAAGTTTGGTCGGCCCTAAGGGCTAAATTTCTGGAACCTTCTCGGACGGTGGAAATTGCCTATATAAAGAAGGCCCGTAGTGTTGTTTTAGGCAGTTCGGGACAGTTCTGGGTAGATCTGGGTAATAATTCGAGGCTTTGTCCTACAGAATATTGTAAGTGAAATGCCCATGTGGCTTTGCATATTGTAATTCTGAAAGTTTGTAATTCCACATTTGTGGAGATAATAAGAAGCCCATTTTATGTTCTTGCAAATTGTTGTTGTTTCTCTATTTCTGTTATGTGTTTGTGGCATTAAGGGGAGCACCCTTCATCAAGACACCCTTCATCACAAAACTACCTACCTTAGGTTCCCTAACTTCAATAAATTATTTGTGGTGGAGTGTGATACTAGTAAACTAGCCATTGGGGTAGTGTTGAGTCAAGAGGTACATCTTGTGGAATTCTTCTCAGAGAAGTTGAATGAGACCAAACTAAATTACTCCACCTATGATTTGGAGTTGTATGAAATGGTGAAAGCACTCAAAAAATGGAGACATTATCACCTACCAAGGGAATTTGTGGTCTATATAGATAATCATGCCCTTAACTTCTTGAATGGGCAAGAGAAGTTGAACCAAAGGAACCTAAAATGGGTAGAATCTTTGAAAGCATACACTTTTAGGATATACAATTGCAGAGTGTAGGGATGAGTGACCTTAAAGATCTCTACCAAGAAGACAAAGATTTCAAGGATGTTTATGAAGCATGTGAGAAGTTCCAACAAGGTTTTAAATTAGATTTTACTTCCTATATGTTTTTGGAAGGACTATTTTTCAAGGGACACTTGTTGTGTATACCCCAATGCTCAATAAGGGAGAACATAGTCAAGCAAAAACACAAAGGCAGCTTGGGAGGCCACTTTGCAATGGATAGGACACTTGAGAAAGTGAATAGGCATTACTATTGGCCTAAATTATAGTCAGATGTCAGGAAGTTTGTGGAGTAATGTCAGATATGTCAGAGATCCAAAGGACAAAGTAGCAATACTGGATTGTATCACCCCCTATCCATACCTCATAGACCTTGGGAGTGCTTGAGTATGGAATTTATTTTGGGACTGCCTAAGACACCAAGAGGACATGACAGTGTGTTTTTAGTGGTGGATAGGTTTAGCAAGATGGTACACTTCATTCCTTGTAGATAAACCAATGATTCTTCACATATTGCAGGTCTATTCTTCAGAGACATAGTGAGAATCCATGGATTTCCACTGAACATAGTAAGTGATAGTCACAGTAAGTTTGTGGGCCAATTTTGGAGGACCCTTTGGAAGATGTTAGGAAAAAAATTGTCTTTCTCTTCAACCTATCATCCTTAGTTAAATGGGAGAACTGGGGTAGTCAATAGGTCTTTAGGAAACCTATTAAGATGCTTAACTAAGAAGCATGGACAATCATGGGATCACATTATAGGACAGGAAGAATATGCCTATAATGACTCCATTAATAGGAGCACTAGTAAGAGCCCATTTGATATAGTTTATGGGGATAATCCAAGAGGGATCTTGGAGATGAGCGATCTCAGTTTACAGGATAGAAGGAGTGCACAAGCAGAATCCTTTGCAGAGAAGATGAAAGAGCTACATGACTAAGTCAAGAATACTTTACAACAACAAGTTGACAAGTACAAGGCCAAGGTAGATAAGACAAGGGGGGATTTTCAATTCAAGATGGGGGATCTAGTGCTTTCTTACCTTAGGAAGGAGACATTTCCTAAAGGTAATCTAACCAAGCTACTGATGAAGAAGATAGGACTATTAAAGATATTGCACAAATATGGTAAGAATGCATATGATGTGGAGCTATCTCCTAATTTGGGCATCTCACCCATTTTCAATGTGTGTGATCTGTATCCCTATAAGGGTTTACCCTCAGAAACTAGTCAGAAAACTCTTTCATACTTGGGAGAAGAATATTGGGTGAGAGATTTGCCTACCCATCAACCTCTGTAGTGGGACAGTGTATAGGATTCCAAGGTGAAAAAGAAGACCAGGAAATGTAATTAGAAGGAGTATGTTGTTAAGTGGCAAGGGTTACCTAATTTTGAAGCCACTTGGATGACTGAAGCAGACATACTAAAGCATGGAGTCACCATTGAAGACCTCCTAACTCAAGGGACTTGAGTTCTTTGTCCCAGGGGAGTATGGTGCAGAGCACTTCCCATTTTGGTTTGAAGTATGGTTATTCAATGCTTAGGGTTGTTTAGGGGTCTTTGATATGTTTTTAATAAGATCCATAAGTTTTGGATCCTAGCTTGATCATTTATGTTTGTAAGAGCACAAGTTGCTCCTAGGTGAAAATGTTGTCACAATGGTCTAAAATTGTAAAAGTTGCTAATTTTGAGGAACTAGGGGTTATGATCTCCTCGAGGGTCCTATGTGTCTTAACTAGGATTCTAGGATGGGAAAAGTGCATCAAGTTCACCAAATTTGTCAAAGATAAAGAAATTCTCAAAAGTTGCTAGCAACTTTTGAAAAAAGTTTCTCAGTGAGGAAATGGATGATTGTAACCACCTATGGTCAGGTATTTGAGCATGAATTGAATATTTTGGAATGCTAATGGAGTTTTAGTTATAGACCACACGTGTGAGCATTCTGTACGGATGATTCTCTGAGTTTTACTCACATTTGTAGTGTTTATGCACCCTTGTATGACTATGTACAGATTAAATTGTGCAATATGACTCCATTGGAGTGTATAGTTTTGTTTTAGCTTTCTTTTTCATATAATAGTTTGTTTTCATGTTAAGGCATTGTAAAGTTACACTTAGTTTTAGGTGACTGTGTCTGCAATTCCAATTTGTAGAGTTGTAGGAACAAAAAAGGCTTTAACCTAAGCATCCATAGTTTAAAATGAATGAAACCTTATGGAATGATAGGTTAGGGTCTGTACATAGTGTTTTTTTTTTCCTTTTTGTTCTTTCAACTAAACTCCTAGGCTTGGAGTGATGCCCTAGGCTAACTGCTTGGAGTAGGTGAGCAAGGATAGGGAGAAGATTGAATTGAAACAACACACCCATGATCTTGTATGGACAACTTATTGGCATGTGTGCAAGCCCTAGAGTCTCTCCTTGAAGGATAAAAAGGCTTCAATATTTGGAGTGAAGTTTGAAGACCAATTGGATGTATTTTGCAGTGACTAGTCCAGAGGCCTAAAAGATAGCCTAAAAACTAAGGTTTGGAAGAAATTAGGGTTGTGGGTGTCTTAGAGAACTATACCTTTGGATTCTTGAAGTGCTATTTTATTTCTTTCAGAATCATATGGTCTTCCATAGGTTTTTTTGGAAGAATTTGCAGCATTTGGATAAAAAAAGTGAAACATAGACCTAATTGAATTAGGCATATCCTTGAGTAGTGACAACAAAGAGATGAATATAGTGTCTATAAGTGTTTTAAACACCTAGATTGAACATGTAATGTCCTTTGAACATAGGTTAGAGAATAAGAATTTTTTGGGAAGATAGTAAGAAAGGTTTAGGGTTCTAGAGGGAAATCTAGTGAGAAAACAAGGTAATTGGAGGACTAGTTGGAATAGTTGAAATTGTTTGTGCATTATTTCTTCATCATATCAACTATACCTAGGAGGAGAGTTGAAGGAAGGGTCCAGGAGGCTAATATTGGTGAAGGAAACATAGATGTTTAAACCATTGACTAGTTTAAATAAGTGATTAACAACTTGGAGTAAGGAAAACACTAGAACTCTAGATCCTCTGAATCAAAATTATAATAAAAAATACCATCACTAAAAACATTGAACAATCATAGTAGAAGAAATAAGGTGACCAAGTGAACACATCGCAACTCAACACAATATTGGTTGTCACCTCTTATGGTAAGATAACATAAAGATAAAGGACAGAAGGAACATATGAAATCTATAACATATGTACCCAAGAAAACAAATGAAACAATTGTGACATAAATAGGTTATGAACTTTCCACAATATGAAACCCAAATAGCAGAAAGGCATAGAATTATAAGATAGTACAAGTCCAAAGACAAAACCCACCTAGGGTAAAAACCTACCCACACTGACACTTAAAAACACCAAGATCACATGAGAGAAGACATGCATGTATTTTACATATTATTTAACTCCATTTATATAGCATCATTATATGTATTAACATACTCTTAAGTGTTAAATTACCTAGTTAATAACATAAATTACGCACATGGAACATATATGGTATTTTAGTGAATCTCTATGATCTTTAAAATTAAATTATAAATTGATTAGATCAGTCATATTAATTATTTAATAAATTTGAAATTGATTAGTTTTTACTTAATAACACTTATTAACAATTTTAAGTTTATAACAATGAGTTTTTGTGTATTTCCTCTATGCACATCTGTCAGTAATTTGAATGGTATAACTTCTCATATGAAAGGATATGGATCTGGAACTTATATTGGTAGAGATATAATTTAATTTCACAAATTTTTCATTCTTTTCAGTCCTAAAGATAAGGATCATTTAAATGGTAAAAAAGTAAATCTCTCTAACAACCCTTTTGAGGAATGAATGTTACTAGTTTGGTAAACATAACATAACTTTGTTTTGCTTGGTTGGATCATCATAAAAATCAGTGAAAACATTTATAATAGTATTAGCTAAAAACTCATAGAAGATATTTTTCTAACTATGTAATTAGAAAAAGTTATGGATGAATGTTCAACAATCTCTGATCAAAATATGAAGCTCAAATAAGCCTAATTTCACTGTAACAACGAATATTTGACAATTTCCATACATAGGAACCTTATTTGATTTTGATATATGTTAAATAAAATCAAAATGGGTATGTTAAAATGTCTTTATATTTTTAAGGTTGCATCTAAAATGAAAATTTTTCCCTACCCTGACTCTTCAAAACCCTAATACAAAAATGTATGTTTTCAAACTCATATCCTTACATACAGGTATCTATAATACAAATAGTTCATAATAAAAGATTCCTCCATACAATTAAAACTTATGCAACTAAATTTGTACTTGGTAATTTGCTAAAACCTTAATGGATATACAACACAAATGTATCCTCTTTAAATCATTCTCTTCTAGGGTTTCCATTGAAATTCTCACAGAATACCAGACATTCCATAAACATAACTCACATGAACATCCTAATCATTGTTATAAATTAGTTTAGAAATAAAAAGGACCTTAACTCAAAATAAAATCAAAATCAAGCAAGCATAGAGAAAATAATCCTTCTAATAAAGACTGCAAGAAGAATCAGAAACACCTACCGTGAGAATGTCAGGTAGACTTGCTAAGAAGAAGAAGAAGAAGAAGAAGAAGAAGAAGAAGAAGAAGAAGAAGAAGAAGAAGAAGAAGAAGAAGAAGAAGATGACGACGATGACGACGACTTCAGTTCCAAGATTTAAAATATGTATTCTTTAACTTGAACATCTACATGCAAGGCTGTTTGCTAAAATTTGTGTTCTGAAAACTCTTTTTCCTCCCTTTTTATAAAAAAATTACCCAAAATCCTCTCATAAATAAAAACAATTTAACTAGGGCTTCTAGGACAACTTCCTAAAAAACTTAACTATGAAAAAAAAGATAAAAGAATTGTTTTCTTTGTTTTTCTTCTTATTTTTTTAAATAAAATCAATTTACTTATTTATTTATTTTTAAAAGAATTAAATACACAATTTCCTTTCTTTTTCTTCTTTTCATATTAAATAAATAAATAATATTTATTTATTTATTTTCTTTCCCCACATTAAATATTATATCTATATTCTAGTTTTAAATAAATAAATATCATTTCTTTCTTTTCTTCTCTTTTTTGTGTTTTTTTTCTTTTCTTTTTTGTTTTAGTCTTTTTTTTTAATTAAAGAATTAATTCTCCACAAACTTAAATTTTAATCAAAATTAAAACTCAATTTATTATTATTATTTAACTGCAATTACATTGCATATTATTATTTTTAAAATTAGGAATATATTTGTAGTATATTAATAATTTATTTATAATAAATATACATTTTAATTTCAATTTAGACAGAATATTTAATTAAATCTTCAAACTTTATCTTTAGACTTTTAATTAAATCCCTTTTAATAAATACATGTATTTAATTAATCTCTCTCTCTCTATATATATATGTGTGTGTGTGTGTATACGTATACGTATACATATATGTATACGTATACGTATACATATATGTATACGTATACGTATACGTATACACACACACACACATATAATTTGAAGGTTCAATTATTTAAACTTTATAATTAACCTTTAATTAGTTTATTACTTACATCACGACACAATACCACATTGACCTTTATGCATGCATACTGAAATTTGACCAAATTAAAATGCAGAAAAGATGCAACATCATAAGCATGCTCAAAGAAGGGTTCATGAATTCACCTCACCTTGATGAATTTGAAGAAGTTAGTCAACCAGATACTTGTTCACTATTTTAGGATAAATGAGGGCTTATACTAGGACTTAGGCCTCAATGTTATCATCCCTCTTTTACAAGTGAGATAATGCGATAGGGGATGCTCATCATAGCAATTTAGGGAATTCGATGCTCGGTACCTAAAAACTTACATTTATAGATTATAATTATAACTCATTTATAGATTATAAGTTTCGAGGGTTCCATGATGTAGAATTACACGAGTTAACTAATCTAAAAAATACAATAAATGATAAACAAACTCCATAAAATGCAAATGAATAATCAACAACATCATTTCATAAATGAAACCTAGATACAACTAGTACCATAAGGTATACATAATGAACCAACATTTGTTGCACAAGTCACAAGACATGTGATAAAACTAAATATAAAGTACAATGTAATATCCAAGAATGTCACAAATGATATGGTGATGTAAGTATAAAACATAAGATAGATAAGAGCAAGTCTCCAACAATGAAAAACAAGAAGGTACAACAACAACAAGGATCATCCAATTAAAAGTCACAAATGTCAGATCTTAATGGTAATAAGAATCACTACAACCTGACCACGTGAAACCAAAGGTCAACTCCCACTACATTGAGGAGATAAAAATAGACCCAGACACACGAGAAATAACCAAACAAGAAAGACTAATGCAAAGGTGTACCAGATAAAAAGCTAACAAGAATATTTCAAGGTTGAAAGTATAAAAGATCAAGAGACAAATAAAGTGTACCATATAATCATGTCGGAACCTAGAACACATATAGGAAAGTTTCATCACATAATTCTAACCTTGAATTACCCTAGTATCCCCTCTAGACCTTGGCCCCCAAGTGACTCTATGTGGCTCAGTAATCCTTTCATACAAACAAGGATTTTAACCATGCAAGACCTCAATCAAGCTGTTAGAAGGAATTCAGGACAACTAAGAGGGGGGTGAATCAGTTATCCTCAGGTCTAGATGTACCAATTTCAACATTATACCACTTTGAACAACTCAGATCTGCTCGACAATGGTAGCATAAATAAACAACATACATATACAATTTACTATTCAAATGTAATCAGCTTGTAGAAACTTAACAGTAAAACACAACATAAATATTCACACAAGTTGACACCAATATTTAATGTGGAAACCCAATTTGGGAAAAACCAAAAATAACATGCTATTAAGCTTTCACTCTTCTAAAGTGAGCTCTGTTAGGAGCCAAGCCTATTAAAGATTACAAAACACATTGTTAAATGTGACCTGGTTAAAGGATTTAATCACCCTGTCAGGAGTGGCCTTGTTAGAGGACCTAGAACATTCTGCCTGAATGTCACCTTGCTCAAAGCATTTATACAATTACTGTTAGGTCAATTTGGTTAAGGATTTTTACTGATACAATGGTTAAAAAGTAATCAACAGGTGTGATCTAATACATACAACTTACTTTTAAAATCCAGATCCAATTTAGCTCTAATGCTAATTCACTAAGTGGTCTCCATTCTCTTTTTAATCTTCAGATCTACTTAGAAATCTGTCAAGAAATCACTCTCACAACTCTCTTCTTCTCTACGCATCCATCACTGCTAGATCATGTCAATCAATCAATTAACCATGCAATCATCTTTCATACACTTTTCACATTACTCAAAAACCCACATCTGAATAACCTCTTTAGGTTATCTTATACCTCTTTATCTAGGTAAAATAAGTCTTTGCCACTTAATCAAGATCTTAGATCTTAGATTAGGTTAGATCCAATGGATCTTTCCATCTTTACATTTAATTTACTTCTCCAAATAAGTCACTAATTAAATCTTGGATCCATGCATTAATTATGGTTACCCATGCATTTAAATAGTGTGGACCAATCATGCTTATCCTTAATTAACTTTACATATCCCAATAAAATCAAATATGTTGGACAAAGATCCCAAATCTCAACAATTACCAAAATCCTACTACTCGGCCAACATTGTGTTCTTCCACTCGATCATCACTGGTTTCCTTGGTAATTTTCTGGCACTCAGTCATCACAAACTTTGCTCGACATAAACTATTCACAGTAAACTATCATCAAAAGATAAACAACACATTACTTATCCAATGTGCCAACTGATCAAGTACCCTTGCAATTTCCCATAACTCAACCATTTCACTTGGTCTTCTTGTTATAATTTCCTTCAAATCTTCTTCATCAATCAATAGATATGGTACTCAAATAGATATCAATAGTCTCACCAATTAAGGTTTGACATCAATGAAAAAACAACGATTGTTTCTATTGTAGCTTTCCAACAATCTCCCTCTTTGGCATTGATGGCAACACTAAACTTCAAAGCAATAATTTTCCAACCATAGTTACCATACAATCCAAAAAGTATGCTTGTATTCCTTGATATGAAAAAATATTCATTAATGTCTTTAGCTTCATTATGATTCTCATCTTGTAAAACATTTCTCCCTCTATGTATGTAATCACATTAAAATATTTATGTTTATGTTCATCTGTAGACTCCCTCTTTCAGTAAACTCTCCCTTTATCTCTAAGTATAGTAAAATCTCCCATTTTCAGTAAACTCTCCCTGTTTGACAACAATGCCAAAGATGCTGACATCTTCATTATGAAGATTCTTCTATTCTAAGCTCTATATCATGTTGTTACTGTCATCTTTCTTATGACTGATCCTCTTTTCTGTCCTTGTCTATTTTTCACAACTTTAGGTAGCATCCTAAAGTGTGACTTCCTATGCATCAATGTGACAAATATTCTGAATATAACATTTGATACAATAGTACCATTCTAAAATAATTAGCCCTAGTTAGGGGAATCACCCCTAATTTACCTCACAGATACTCATGAGAATCCTTTGGTAGTTCCTTTGTAAATATGTCTGCTAACTATTCCTTAGTACTCACATATTCCAGTCTCACTTCCTTCTTCTGAACTAGCTCCCTCAAGTAATGATACTTGATAGCTATATGCTTTGTCTTAGAGTGCATCACAGGGTTCTTAGAAATATAAATGGCACTCGTGTTATCACAATATATAACAAATGGTTCTATGATCTCCTCTTTCATACCTTTTAGTAGTATCTTCAACTACACAATATTAGAACAATTAACTGATGCTGCCACATACTTGATGTTGGTTGTATTCCTAGTTCTGGTTTGTTTGCCAAAATTTTGTGATCCTCATGCCCTTTTCCTTCCTAAGATAGAAATCTCTCAGTTCTTTGTGATATCCCTATTGAAATTTTTAGGGTCTTCAGGTCAAAATTCATGTGAAAATGCAAAGCCTCAAAACCCTAGGTCCTGCTCTAAGCCAAAATAAGAAAAACCCTAAAGATGTTCATCATACTTCTATTTGTGCATTACCTTTTTGAAATAACTTAAGTCATGTGTTTTTTACCATGGTCACCTTGTCGTGTGATCCTAATAGCATATTCTTCTTTATTACGAGAATTGGTGATTGGATTATGTTGGGATGTCTCTCAATGAAATGGAATATTCCTTTTGTCTTATGAGACTTGGCGGAGCCCTTCAGTCATGGAGTCTCTAAATAAACAAACATGTCAGCAATTAGCAAATGGCCCCACAAATGAGTCGCGGTGTCGCATGAAAAAGCCAGCAGTTAGTAAAATATTACGAGACTTGGTGATTGCTTCAGTCACGTGGTCTCTGAATTGGCTTGCAGATAAGTAAGTAGCATAAAGTTCATGTCGCATAGTCTCCAAAAGAGATGACGGTTAAGTGAAAGATGCTGAGACTTCGCGAGTAACCGCATGTAGTTTGAGATATTACACAGTCGCGTGGTCACTAAATATGAAGATTCAAAAAAGGTGGCAGTTGCTGATGTGACAATGTGAAGGATTTGGCATCCAATGAAAATCTAGAATATTGATTGTTGTAGGAAAAGGGTAGCTGAGATGTTTGACAGAAAACCAATCATATGAAGACATGTCATCTACTTCAAATTTTATAAGGATTTTTCTGAAGATACACATATATGATTTTGTTTTCATGTCACACTCATGAACTACGGCTAGGTTTTTAATTAATTTCACAGCATGCCAAATTGAAGATAGAATTGATGATTTTTCAAATGATGAGCCTTGTACTTGAAATAGTTCCCATAAAGAGTTGGTTGAAGGCTCATTTTTAAACTTATCTTGCATTAATAATTACAAAGTGAAGAAGTGCTAGGTTTTCTGAATTGAGAGAAGAAATTGGTTAAGTTGTAGAGTATTCAATTGATTGTCAAGTGTTGAATTACTGGGAACAGTGCACATAGAAGAGAAGTGAGTCTTGAGAGAAGATTTGTTTCAATATCAGTAAAGAAAAGAGGATTGAAACAAAGAAAATATGAGTAGAGCAGTCAGTGTGGCTTCTACCAGTAGGAGAAGCCACGAGATAGATGATGATGCTATTTAGGGAAAAGGAATTATTCTGATGAATTCCTCAAATTGCTGCCGGGGTCTACATAGAACAAAAGGGCAAATGCAAATGTGCTGACTGATGATTACTACGAGATCAGGGATGCTAACACTCCAGGATCAACAGGTTTTTCTCTTTCCAACTATTTCTATAACAATTATGATAAGGCTATTCTAGTGTCAAACCCTTGGAATTGTGGTATAGCTAGGTTAATTGTCCCTGACATCTATATAGATGTAGATTTCTTTCTAGGTTTGGCCAGTCACTATGATCCCTTGTCAAAAATAATCAAGAAGAATGGCGGCACTGCTCTGCTCATCCTGAACAGAAATTCATTTATGCAAGCTTTTAGCTTGTATAGTACCATGTCCACTAAAATTGACATTACTAGGAAAGAAGAGAGGTATAGGTTAAAGTCTGGTATTGCTAGGGTACAATTATAGAAACACATGCTCAAGGAGGTAAGAAACCATCTTACTCCTATACCTGGGACAACCCCTTACTGCTTCAAGGACCTACATTTCTACATTAAGTATATCGCCTATGCCCTGTGTAGAGTGCTAGGGATAGATGGGGGAGCTAAAAATATTAATGCTGGAGTATTTATGATGGTGTTCGATCTACAGAAGGTGCATTCTAGCACCAGCTATGATTATATACAATATATCATTGACAGAATGCACAAAGGATTTGTGGAAACTTAGAAGAAGATGAAGGATCCCAAGGAGAAAGAACCCTGGTTCTCCCACTATTCCATCCTCATGCATCTCCTGTTACATTTCAATTTTGGGATCATGGATGTAAACAACTTGGATCCTTAGAGGATTTTCTAGGACAGGATTAATCCCATTCAGTTTTGGGTTAGGATTTGGAACTACACATCCAAAGACTGTGACTATTGTGCATTCAAGAATTGGATTGTATATCCAATAATGCAGAGCATGGGCATCAACAAGAAAAGGCTCCCAATTAAGGTTTTGCAACTATTGAGACCTTGTGTCTATGTAGACAAATGGGAGGGAGATCATAACTGGGGAGACTTCTTTCTTGAGGAAAACTTTACCATGATGAGGGTATATGGATGTACACATCCACCCCATATCTTACCCTACCATGTGCCATCAAGAGTTACTGCCATGGAATTCATCTGGCAGCTATTATTGATAGATAATGAACATTTTGCGCCACACAGGAAGGGGACCTTAACCCCTAGGCAATTTAAGATCTTTAATTTCACCATTGGCAAGGGTGCCATTGACACAGTCAGTAAGTGGTTGGAGAGTTATAGAATGGGGGCAGCATCATATAGATACATTGACCCTGAGGGTTTCATGGCAGGAGTTAGAAATCTTTTAACCCCCACAATCCCTAATACCAATTTTCATTGTACATGTATTGAAGAGGATGCAACAAGAAACCTTCTTGATGAAGAGGAAATCAGAACAAGAAGGAATATAATTCAAGTGTTGTTGAATCTTGAAAAGAAGATAAAGAGAAATGGGTTGGATTTTGGAGGCTTTTACCCTAATTTACCCTATTTTGATAGGATTAAAGCCATGATAGATAATTTCTATGTACATTTTGAATAACTTTATAACATTTTGGATAAAAAAGGACCTCAAGAGCCTAAGCATTTGGAATTAGAGTATGAGAGTAATAGTGATGGTGACTATGCCCGTCCACCTTAGTATGATCAGCCTCAACAAGATGTTGCAGAGGCACCATAGTTGTAGGGAGGAGAGGGCCATATTATTGAACTAACAGAGGCCACACAACCAGATGATGTAGAGGAACCTTCAGCCAAGAGGCAAAAGGTGGACATAGGCCAACCTTCAACTATGAGGTAGGAAAAGAAATAGGATAAAGCAAGTGCCCTAGTTCCTTGGAATAGGTTGTATGACCATAACCTAAGGAAACTAATTAGACAAGGAAAGAGGCAAAAACCTGATATAGAGGAAAATATTGAGTTGTCTCTCAAGTCATGTATTGATGAAAGGTTAATACATTAGCAACAGTTTTTAAGTGATGATAATTTCATCAAGACTGAGGAGTTTAAAGAATTCTTGAGGTGGCATAAAAAGGAGCAAATCAGAGCTCAATTAAAAGTTGATGGAGAAGAGGCAGTGACTAATGAGGCTCATTTGGCCCTATAATAATATGACCCTGATAGTGAGGACATCTCACCTAATGAGGCCAGACAGATGGTATTAAGCAGTGGCATATTACTTGCTAAGGGTTGGGACTTGGCCTCAGCTTTCATAATTGATCAGATAAGGAAACAACCAGATTTGAAAATGGCAAGCGAGGTACAAATGGGAGACATGATAAATGGTTTTGGGTATAGCCCTAAGTCTCAGGCCTTTGCCATGTGGAGCCTTTGACCAAAAGACCACAAACCTCAGTTGGTGAATATCCAAGAAAACATGGTGGGTAATTAGATGGTTTGGTCTGTGCAGAATACAGGGGATTTGGAAATATCCTAGATTATGACACACTGGGAACAATTGAATGAGGACAAGACTAAGCAGCTATCTAAAAAGTGTAGCATTTTGATAGAAGAGACCAGTGCATTGGCTAAAGACCGGGAGATGTGCCACATCAAGATACACCAACAAAATCAAGTGATTGCTGAGCTAATGAAGCAATTAGAAGAAAATCCTGAAGTGGTGTATATACCTTCACAACAACCTTTGCAAATTGAAGAAAAAGAAAAGTCAGAAGAGGTGGTTGAGAAGGAGGACATAGGAGAAAAGAAGAATGAGATTGGCTTGAATGCATTTAGATGCATTTTGCAACATAGAATTGACACATTGAAGGATAAGGCAGATGTCATCCTCAATGCTTATAATAAGTTTCCTACTCTGCATATAGAAGTAATGGGGTATATTGCCATATTGAACCCCTATTTTGTCCATTGGTCTTCTAGGGTGCAGTTATTTGAAAATATTGCTTCCTTGCAACCCTTGAGATCAGATTTTCCAAAAATAGTAACAGAGGTTGAAGATGAGATAAAAAAGGTTAATGTTTCCCTCTCATTCTTCAAAGGCAAATTGAATCAAATAGAGGCTAAATTGAGCCTATTTTCTACAAATTTTAATAGATTTGTTCCTCCCCTCAAAGGAGAAGATGATCAGGTAAAGGCCTTAGATGCCTGGAGGAATGAGTTTGATAGTAAGATGCCTAATAATGAGGCATTCATTCTAGGATCAAATTTAGATATTGATGGCTTTAATAAAATTTTGGATGAGGCCTTCAAAGCTGAAACTGACATTAATAAGTTTCTAGTGGATGTTAAGAGCATTACTGATGTCAGATGGGAAAGACAGAAGGCACAAGTACAGGGCACTTAGGACTTCAAGTGGCCAATAGATGATGAGGTGACAGCATGGGAACTGATGACTAGGCCAAAGATAAAGAAGCCTGTGATTGAAGAGGAAGTCCTGGATGAAGATTGAAAGGGAATACTTTGTGCCTAATCAATGAGCACAACGAGGTTAGCTATAAATAGAGATGAGTGTAAGTTAGCCTGTAATGGCGGTCACTCAGTCTTACTTCAACTACCAGAAGCTATCCTGAACATGTTAGACAAAGGTGCCATATTCCAGATAGGACAAAGAATATTAGATCTATATCCCCTATTCTTGTCCTCCCACCGCTTCTAAATTCCTTTTCTTTTATCTTTTCTGTACTTTTAGGGTTAGGTTCCTTAAACCATCCGAGGCTGTTTCATCCTAAGATAAAGGATTCCAAGATGGTTAAGGGCCTATACATAGGACCAAAATTTGTAATTGTAAAGAGAGATGAAATATAATTGAAGACAGACTTTTAGATTTGTGTGTGTTTCGAGATTTTTAAGCCTTTATATGTACTTGAAACAAAATATATGAATAAAAATACAATGCAACTTTATTTTACATTTTTGTTGTCTCTTTGCTTATTGTATGCACTCTTTTATGTTTAATCTGTAAGGCATGTTAAACATATTAGCTATAAGGTAGCTATTTAATTATTTTCAATTTTCTTCTAAGGGGAGAATTAAACTTTGTGAGTAGTTTTAGAGAGTACTGCAATAACTGAGGATTTGATACAATATTGTAGAAGTGACAGGATAAGTTTGCAAGGCATTTTTATCTGAGTTGTATGTAGGTTGTAAGGCATCCTATAGTATTCTTATTTATATATTTCTGTGGATTTACATCTTTTGACTCTATTTTCTCAAGGATAGGCACTGGTCTAGAGTTTGTCAAGTGATTCATCATCATCCAAGCATTCAAAAACTATTTAAATCAATCACTTTCAGAATATTTTGTAGAATCAATTGTGCTCTTGAAGGTCATAGTTGAAATTTTTTGATTTCTTAAAGAGAAAATCAAATAGGTTATTCCTCCTAGATTCATAAGAGTTATAAAAGGAAAGAAGAATGCAATTCTTAGTTATGTTGTTGTCTGCTATCATTAAGATATTGATTTGGATTTCCAAGCTTTTACTTAGAATAGTCATAGTTATATGTATTGTTATATACATGTCCATTTTAAATAGAGCTTTCAGCACATAAACTACAATCCACTCTAAAGACACTGTTAAGACAGTAATCAGTCATAGGTAAAACCTGCCTGAGTCAGTGGATCGCAAAAAAGAAGGAGGTGGTAATAGGTATCCCCAGTGTTATCAATACCTCATCAATTATTGTTTTTCATCTTTCTTGAGTCATAGTGTTAGAAGGCATTAGGGGTCATAGAGTTGCTTAATATTTCAAGCATCTTTCAGAGGCCTAGCAAGAAAAAACCCTAACACTCAGCTTTAGCTATAGATTGTGAGGTACAGTTTTGTTTCTTGGTTGTCCATGAAACCAATCTTTTATCTAAAAGAAATGCTCCACCTGTGGTCCTTTTTCTATCATCCAAATTTCCAGTCCAATCAAAGTCAGTATAGACTCTGAGTTCAAACCTCTCATTCTTTTTGTAATACAGATCATTATCATCTATTCCTTTCAAATATCTCAGAATTATTTTTACTACCATCATATGAGTTTCCTTGAAATTGGCAGAAAATCTTGCAACAATACCAATAGCCAGTGCAATATCAGGTCTGTTGTGCACAACATATTGCAGCTTTCGAATCATTAACCTATCAAGGGTTTGATTCACTTCTTTTTTTTAACTTTTTTCCAGTAGCCATGGGTGTACTCACTGGTTTTGAATCTTCCATTCCTAAATTTTTTAGTATCTCCTTGACATATTTTGATTGATTAATATAAATCCCATTCTTCATCTAATATATTTGTAAGCCAACAAGTTTTTTTATCTCACCAAACATAGACATCTCAATTCGAGTTTGCATCTCTTTTACAAACGCTTCGCATAACATATCTTTTCCACTAAATATAATGTCATCAACAAAAAATTCAACCAATAAAGTACCTTTATTTTTCTCTATCTTCAAATACAGATTGTTGTTTTCATTGGTTCTTGCAAATCCAATTTTTATCAAATAATTGTGCAATCTCTCATACCATGCTCTAGGTGCTTGCTTGAGTCCATATAGTTCCTTGTGTAGTCTGCAAACCATGTTCTTCTTGCTTGGGTCAACAAATCCATCAGCTTGTTCAATGTATACTTCTTCTTCTAATATCCCATTTAGGAATGTTGACTTTACATCCATTTGATAGAATTTAAAACCTTTGTACTGCATATGCAAGTAAGGTTCTTAATCCTTCCAATCTTGCAACTGGGGTGAATGTTTCTCCATAAAAAATTCCTTCCTCTTGTGCAGAACCCTTGCATACCAGTCTAGTTTTTTTTCTTGTTACCTCTCCATGTTCATTCAACTTATTTTCTGAATACCCACTTAGTACCAATTACATTTTTGTCATTCGGCCTGGGTACAAGTGTCCAAGTCTTATTCTTCTCAATTTGTTCAATTTCTTTATTCATGGCTTGTATCCAATCTTCATTGTCTAAGACATCTTTTACTATTTTAGGCTCAAAATCACATAACAAGCATGTATCTTCTCTCAACTTGCTTCTTGTCATAACTGTATAATTATATGATCCGAAGATTTGATCATGTTTATAGTGCCTCCTTACATAATTTGCTAGATTAGGTTCTTTTTTTTCTTTATATTGATCATTCACGTTCAATTCAACTTGATTTTGTGACTCGACATCTCCATCAGATAGCTTGACAATTACCTCCTGTTGCCCGACAACTTTGTTCTGTTACTCGGAAGGTGCTAGCTATTGCTCGGCAACCTCTTTTTTAGGTTTAGGTAATTCACTTGAATCTTCCTCATCTAGATAGACAAATGATTTGTAACTTTCAGGTTCCTTTGTGCTTTCAGCTTCATTTCTTTCTGCATATTCATCAATTCTAACATTTGCACTTTCCACATTTTTGTTAGTGTTAGAATTCAAACACTTGTAAGCTTTAATTTTAGTTGAATAACCCAGGAATATGCCATCCTCACCTTTAGCATCAAGTTTTCCATTTCTGTTATCCTTTAGTATGAAACATTTTCTTCCAAAAACTTTAAAATATCTTACATTAGGTGCATACCCATACCATAGCTCATAAGGTGTAGCATTAGTACCTTTCTTGACTTGTACTCTATTCAGGGTATAGACTGCTGTACTTATAGCTTCTCTCCAATGTTTTTGTGCAACATTTTTCTCCATCATTAGTGTTCTGGCACAATCTATGATAGATCTATTTCTTCTGTCGAAAATACCATTCTGTGGTGGTGGCCTAGGTGTGGACATCTATCATTTTATCCATCAATCATTGTAGAACCTGTTAAACTCATTAGAAATAAACTCACCTCCTCTATTACATCTTAAACATTTAAGGATTTTACTTGTCTCCTTTTCAACTTTTTCCAAGTACCACGTAAATAACTAGAATGCATCAGATTTTTATTTAAAAAACATAATAGTCATCATTCTTGAGTAATCATCAACAAATAGGATAAAGTATCTATATCCACAGTAACTTTTCTCTCCAATGGGACCACAAAGGTCAGTATGAACTAATTCCAGAAGTTCCTCAGAAGTATGAGTCTTTCTTTTGAAACTAGATTTAATCATTTTTCATAATTCACATTGCTTACACATTGCATTTCCAGGTTTCTTTAACTTAGGCAGCCCTCTAACCTTTTTCAATTTTCTTATGCTTGCCAAGTTATCAAAGTTTACATGACACAACCTTTTATACCATAACCAAACATCATTATATTGTTCAAACAAGCATGTCTCATTAGCTAAGTCAAGATAGAACAAGTTACCTTTTGTTTGTTCTCCACTTCCAACTAATTATCCAGTGGCATCATAGATCTTTGCCTTCTTGTGATGGAATTCAACTATGTAACCAGAAGTATTCAGTTGTGAAACACTCAATAAATTATAGTTAAGATCATCAACCCAATATACATTGTCACATCTGATCTTGTTAGTCAAGTTAATTGATCCTTTCCCTTTAAAAAGACATGGTGCATCATTAGAAAATTTAACATAACCACCTTTACACTAATCTAAGGTTTCAAATTTATCTTTATCACCAGTCATGTGATGTGAAAAACCACTATCAATAATCCAATGGTCACCTTTACTCGTATAAGAAATTAGTGCAGTTTTCTCATCATCATCAGAATAATCTTTCATAGCAACATACACAAATTTTATATCATTTTCATCAGAATTGTTAGATTCACTATCAGAAGATTGTTCAGCTATATAGCAATATTTCTTACCTTTATCTTTGTAATTTTTATACTTTCTAAAGTCTCGGTCATCCTTTCTATCTTTGCACTTCCTGTCTCTTCTCTCATCTTTATCATTCTTATCAGGACATCTTACAACAATATGACCAACTTTGTTACATGAAAAACAAATGATAGGAAGTTTACCTTTGAATTTTCCTTTTACTCTAGACAGTATTTTTTCCATAAGTGCCTCAAGTTCTTCCAGATCATCATCTGTAGTGTCATTGTCACTATTCACACATTTCTTTCCTTTCTTTGATTTTCTAAGGACCAACTGGGACTTGAATGCATATTCAATAACTTATGGAGTGTAGTTATGAAAATTTGACATCTCAAATGCAGTAAGTCTGCCTACTAGACTGTCCAAAGTTAAATTATTATTAGGAGTACATCTTAACTCTTGAATTGCAGAGACTCTAACAGCTTATGCAAGAAGAAGTGTTCTTAGTAACTTTCTCATAATGGTGTTATCATCAATGGTTCCCTTAGCTCCTCTAATAGCATTTACAACTTCCTTTATCCTACCATAATATTGAACTATATTTTCTCCTTCTTGCATTTTCATTTCATCAAACTTACCTCTTAAACTTTCAGATTTGGCTCTGAGAAAATTTGTATCACCTCCATAGATGGTTGCTAGGACATCCCACATCTTCTTTGCATTTGTATAGTTATTTATGTCTTCAAACTCATGATAGTTTAGAGATGATGCAATCTCCAACATTGCTTGATTGTGTTCCTACTTTTCTCTTAATTGTGCAGCTATGGTAGGTGTAGTGGGTGCTACATAATCATGTTCAACATAGTGCTTAGAATAATCACCAATACCAGTTAGATGTGATTTCATCAAACTCTTCCATGTAGCTAAATTATCTTTTTTCAACTTTGGTACCTCCTTTTTATACATCTTCATCATTTTCTGTAGGTACCTTCAAACTGTTTTCAAGAGACCAATTCTCTGATAGGTTAATTGTTAGAATGAATTCAGAATAAATAAGAGGGGGGGAGAATAATTTATCCTTAGGTCTAGATGTACCAATTTGAACTTTATACCACTTTGAAAACTTCAGATCTGCTTGGCAGCAATAGCATAAATCAACAACATAAATATATAGTTTACTGTTCAAATTTAATCAGCTTGCAGAAACTTAACAATAAAACACAACATAAACATTCACACAAGTTGACACCAATATTTAACATGGAAACCCAATTTGGGAAAAACCACCAATAACATGCTATCATGTTTTCACTCTTCTGAAGTGAGCTCTGTTAGGAGCCAACCATGTTAAAGGTTACAAAACACATTGTTAAATGTGACATGGTTAAATGATTTAATCACCCTGTCAGGAGTGGCCTTGTTAGAGGACTTAGAACATTTTTCTTGAATGTCACCTTGCTCAAAATATTTATACAATGACTATTCGGTCAACCTGGTTAAAGGATTTTGACTGATACAATGGTTAAAAAGTAATTAGCAGGTGTGATCTGATACATACAACTTACTTTTCAAATCCAGATCCAATTTAACTCTAATGCTAATTCACTGAGTGGCCTCCATTCCCTTTTCAATCTTTAGATCTTCTTAGAAATCCATCAAGAAATCACTCTCACAGATCTCTTCTTCTCTACTCAGCCTTCTCTTCTAGATCATGCGAATCAGTCAATTAAACATGCAATCCTCTTGCATATACTTTTCACATTACTTCAAAAACCCACATCTGAATAACCCCTTGAGGTTATCTTATACCTCTTCATCTAGGTAAAAAAAATCTTTTTTGCTTAATCAAGATCATAGATCTTAGGTTAGGTTAGATCCAACAGATCTTTCCATCTTTACATTTAATTTACTTATCCAAAGAAATCACTAATTAAATCTTGGATCCGTGCATTACTTATAGTTACCCATGTATTTCAATATTGTGGACCAATCATGCTTATCCTTAATTAAATTTACATATCCCAATAAAATCAACTATGCTGGCCAGAGATCTCAAATCTCAACAATTACCAAAATACTACTGCTCGGCCAACACTGTGTTCTTTCGCTCAGTCAGCACTGGTTTCCTCAAAAATTTACTAGCGCTCGGTCATCACAAACTTCGCTCGACATAAACTATTCTCAGTAAACTCTCATCAAAAGATAAACAACACGTTACTTTCCCAATGTGCATACTGATCAAGTACCCTTGTGATTTCCAATAACTCAACCATTTCCCCTGTTCTTCTTGTTATGCTTTCCTTCAAATCTTCTTCGTCAATCAATAGATATGGTACTCAAATAGATAGAAATAGTCTCACCAGTTAAGGTTTGACATCAATGACAAAACAACAATTGTTTCTATTGTAGCTTTCCAACACGAGCATCTTCTCCCACTCCCATCCTTAGCCTATACTAGTATTCAAGGAATGGGTGAGGCACATATTTATCTTATTAATATTTTCTATTAATTAATTTCATTATGTTATCACTTAATAGGTCATTTACAATGAGTTACCCTAGTAGTCTCTTAGGTCCCTAGCCCCCATTGAAAGCCACTTCCCCTCTATGCTCCTAGATAACCTACCCTAATGATCCTAGCCAGAAGACCAAAAGAAGATAAAACAAAAACCATAAAAGACTTCTCATAAATAATTAAATCATGCAAGTCATCTACAAAATTTTTGAAGCATAACAAAGAATAATACATCCTATACAAGGATCCAGATTGTCCATCCCATAATGGATATGTCAATTAGTCATCAATCCCATAATAGATATCTCAATAAACAATTACCAAATTCTCTAAATCTCTTATCACCAAAATAATGATCCTAAATAGCATCAAAATAATCTCTCTCTAACATGGAGTAAATTATAATAAAAAAATATCATAACTCAAAACATTGAACAATCATAGTAGAAGAAACAAGGTGACCAAGTGAACAAATACCAACTGAACACAATATTCACCTCTTATGGTAAAATAACATAAAGATCAAGTACTCAAGGAACACATGACACCGATAACATATGTACCCAAGAAAACACATGAACCAATAGCGACATAAATAGGTTATAAACTTTCCAAAATATGAAACCCAAATAGCATAAAGGTATAAAATAATAAGATAATACAAGAATGAAGAAAAAACCTAGCTAGGGTAACAACCTACCCACACTGACACTTAACAACACCAAGATCACATGAGAGAAGGCATGCATGCATTTGAAATATTATTTTACTTCATTTATATAACATTATTAAGTGTATAATTAAAATACTCTTAGGTCATAAATTAGCTAGTTAATAACATAAAGTACGCACATGTAACATATATGGTGTTTTAGTGAATCTATATGATCTTTAAAATTGAATTATAAATTGATTCAATCATTCATATTAATTATTTAATAATTTTCAAATTGATTAGTTTTTAATTAATAAGACTTATTAACAATTTTAACTCTATAAAAGTATTTCCTCTATGTACATTATTCAGTAATTAGAACAATATAATCTCATTTGAAATGACACGGATCTGCAACTTATATCAGTAGGAAGATAATATAATTTCACATATTTGTTATTGTTTTGAGTCCTAAAGATAAGGTTATTTAAATGGTGTAAAAATTAAATCTCTCTAACAGCCCTATTCAGGAATGAAGGTTACAAGTTTGGTAAAAAGACCATAACATTGTTTTGCACCATTAGATTATCATAAAAATGAGTGACAAAATTTAAAACAGTATTAGTTAAAATATCACAGAAGCAATTTTCCTAATTATGTAATTAGAAAAAGTTGTGGATGAATGTTCATTAGACTCCGATTGAAAAATCAAGCTCAAATAGACATAAATTCACTGTAATAGCCAATATTTGACTATTTCACTACAAACAAACCCTATTTAATTTTGATATATGTTAAATAAAATCAAAATGGATATCTTAAAGTGTCTTTATATTTTTAAGGTGACATCTAAAATGAAAACTATTCCCTACCTCGACTCCTCACAACCCTAATCCAAAAATGTATTTTTTCAAACCCATATCCTTGCATACATGTATGTATAATACACATTGTTCATAATAAATGATTACTCCATACAATTGAAACTTATGCAACTAAATTTGTACAATTTGGTAAAATCTTAATGGATATACAACACAATTGTATCTTTTTTAAATAATTCTCTCCTAGGGTTTCCATACGAATTCTCACAGAATACCACACATGCCATAAACATAACTCACATGAACACCCTAATCATTTGTATGAATTATTCTAGGTATAAAAAGAAACATAACTCAAAATCAAATCACAATCAAGCAAGCGTAGAGAAAACAATCTTTCCAACAGAAACTGCAAAAAAACTAAGAAACTCCTACCTTGAGAATGTCGGGTAGACTTGCTAAGAAGAAGAAGAAGACTTAACTCCCAAGCTTTACAAAATGTATTCTTTAACTTGAACATTTCCATGCAAAACCTATAACTTGTCTCCTAAAACTTGTGTTCTGAAAACTCTTTGTCCTCCCTTTTATATAAAAAATGACCCAAAACCCTATCATAAATAAAAACTATTTAACTATGGTTTCTAGGACAACTTCCCATAATACTTAACTGTGAAAAAAAGATAAAAGAATTGTTTTCTTTGATTGTCTTCTTAATTTTTTCAATAAAATCAATTTACTTAATTATTTATTTTTAAAAGAAAGAAATACACAATTTCCTTACTCATTCTTCTGTTAATATTAAATAAATAAATAAATAATATTTATTTATTTATTTTATTTTCCCAAATTAAGTATTATATCTATATTTTTTAAATAATTAAATATATTTCCTTTCTTTTCTTCTCTTTTTTTTGTTTTTCTTATTAAAGAATTAATTCTCAACAAACTCACTTTTTAATAAGAATAAAAACTCAATTTATTATTATTATTATTATTATTATTATTATTTAAATGCAATTACATTACATATTATAATTTCTAATTAGGAATAATATTTATAGCATGTTAATAATTTATTTATATTAAATATGTGTTTTAATTTTCATTTAGACATAATATTTAATTAAATCTTCAAACTTTATCTTTAGACTTTTAATTAAATCTATTTTAATAAATACATGTATTTAATTAATCCTTATTAATTAAATATCTACATCTATATATTTAATATTTTATTATTCTTAGAAGGTTCAATTATTTAAACTTTATAATTAACCTTTAATTATTCTCTTACTTACATCACGACAAAATACCACATTGACCTTTATGCATGCATACTGAAACCTAACCAAATCAAAATGCGAAAAAGATGCAACAACCTCAGCATGCTCAAACAAGGGTTCACGAATTCACATCACCTCGATGAATTTGGAGAAGGTAGTCAACCATATACTTGTCCACCATTTCAGGACAAATGAGGGATTATGCTAGGATTTAGACTTGAATGTTATCTCCCCTCTCTTACCACTGAGATAATGCGATAGGGCATGCTCATCCTAGCAATTTAGGGAAGTTGATGCCTAGTACCTTGAAACCTACATCATGAAGGCAAGCATGTTTGTAATGTATATAACACACAATGTTAGGAATTGTTTGATTGTGTGGGTCTCACAATGAAAGTAACTTCGTCTCTATCCTCTACCAAATTAAACACATCATACAGGAATGTAACATAGACATGCCATGCAACAATATAAAACTTATAAGTTAACCATACACATGCAAGTATGGGGTCATTAAAATCATCATAACATATACCTAATCACCATCAAAATAACCAAAATATTCTGGCATCAATACTAAAAATTAAATTATTGGTTGGCACTGGAATCCAAGTGTTATTTGAGATATTTTTATAAAATCCTTTCTCCAAAAGTGTGTCAAGTTGCATGATCTCATGCCCCACACTATACATGTGGTAAGCAAACACTCATACTTGACTACTAATATATTTTAGAAAAAAAAATATTTTGCATGTCAATAATTAATTTTGGCAGTCAATATATGCTTATGACCAAAAGTATTCATCCTATCATTTTTTTGATGCAATTTTTAATTTTTTATATTTTGTTTCCAACAAAATGTTCTAATAAGTGCTTTAAAGGAAGAGAAGGTTTAATTTTCTTGTATGTGTTGTCAACACAATGCATAAGTAGATCATTTCTCAGTGTGATTTATTATTAGTACATAATTAAGTAAATCTTTAGACAATCAAGAAAAATAACTATAACATACATGTCTATTTTTAAGTTGAGAGATTATCACAAAATTCAAATATTTAACAAATTTAGAAGAAAAAATCTGAATAATTAGGCTATAAAAACCAAAAAAAAATTGACAAGATGAAAGGTGACTGAGAGGGAATTTGGAGTGGAGAGATTTTCCCCTATATCTCTTCCACCTCCATACACTGATAAGACTTCTAGTCCACCCTTTACTACGATAGAAGTACCTCCAAAGATTTTGAAGATGGTGAAGGTTGTTGAAACCCCTGCGAAGAGACAAGATCCTCTAAACAAAGCTCTCCACCAAAGAAATAGAGGATAGATAAACAAAATAAAAAAAATGTAGAGATGGAAGAAGAGAAGAAAAAATAAGAAGAGGAGAAGAAATCACAAGACAAACCTATGAGCAGAAAACTCTAGAAACCTGGCTTGAAAATGATGGACAAAAGGGTTGTTGACCAAGGCAAGTTAAATCAAGTAAGAAAATTCTTTGACTGATATGATTCTAATGATCAAATCCTTAGAGAATATATTGTGATTAATTACATATTAGTTTTCAAGAATAATTTTTTAGAGATGGATGGAAGCATTCCTCATGATCTGTATGATAAACTTGAAGTGAGGAAATAGTTGGCACTACAAGAAGATGATAAAATAAGGGTAAAAGCTATTGAAAACATATTACTAGTAATATCATATGATGAGTGTAAAAGAATTATGAATCCACTGAAACCTCTACTGATAACTATAATATATAAGAAATGTAAGGGTGTAAGATGTAAAATAGATGGGGGTAAATATGGGAGTTGATGGATTGTTATGTGTAGGAAAGATAAGATGTTCCTTTTAACCTCAAATATAGAAAGGAAGGATCCAAATTGATTAACCCCAAAGGAAGGATCAATGCATAAATAAATCAATCAATTAGAAATGAGAATAAAGAGGAAGACCTTAGATTCCATTTTATAGAAAAGAATGTGTGATAGATTTAGGAAGATTAAAAACTTTAATTGAAATGAATTGAAGACAAGTACTAACCTCAAAATGCTACAGATCTGAAGAATTCTATTTTCGGGTGACTACACTAAGTTTCTGGAAAATCGGCAACCAGATCTTGAATAAAAACACAAAGAAGAACAAAAACCAAAAATATTTTTCCGATCTAGCTTAGTTATAATTTTGACCCAAAGTGAATGTGACCTTTGAGCCATAATTTCTGATTTTGACCTAGAATTTCTATTCCTGACCCTGAACAAAATGTCGATTCTAACCTGGAAATGAATGTCGATTCTGACCCATAATCTACAATTCCAACCTGCACAGTCTGACAGAAAATTTGTTTCTAGATCCTGGTAGTTTTCTGAAAAGGGTATCCGAGTCAGCACTCCAATTTGTTGTTCCGAACCTGTCCTTGCAAAAAAATGGTTTGTTTTTTGGGGGGGAGGGGTTTTCCTTAGTCAAACCCTAATTTAGGAATTAACCTTGAAATCAATAATTTAAATAGAGAATGCTAGAAAGTAGTAGAATTAGATCTAATAATGAAGCTATGACAATAGATATGCAATTATACTTCGCATATAAACAAGTATGTAAATATGAAAGCTTGGAATCAATAGTAGAAACCATAAACCTCCATGATTGTATGCTTGGAATCCACCTTAAAGAAAGAATGAATGAGTCTTGAGGATGCACAAAGGATCTTGATGGAAGATCACACCACCATGATGGATAGATCTAGGGCTTGAATGCTTGAATCTTGAATGCTTGAATCCTTGATCTTCAATGGAGAATTTGAATGCTTGAGAGGAAGACTTGAAAACCTTTATTGAACTTTGAAAGCTTGAGAACATGTAAAATTATTTCTAGTTTATCATTAGTACTTATGCTTCTTGGATAGTTAGAGAAAATGAGAGGAGAAGGCTTCCTTATATATATTAATCTAGGGCACAATATTCTAGAGTGGCCTACATAGGAGAATTAAATTCCAATTAGACCTATACCCCTAGAAGAGGACCTATATTAAATATAATTTAAGATTCATCACTTTGGAACCCAAAAAAACTGACCTAGAAGCGGGAAATGAACTTTTAATGACCCCTGACAGCTGACAAACTTTCAAAATGGAAAGGGGGACCCAGGTCAAAATCAAGGTCAAAATTGACCTAGGTAAAGGTCTAGGTCAAAATTGACCTATGTCAAGGTTGAGGTCAACCTTTTTCTAGGGAGTCAGAGCACCTGGAAAATGTGCCAGATGGGATAGATAGTGTCCGGTGAGGCCCAATTAGGGTCCTAAATAGGCACAAAAGTAGGAGAGGATGCAGAAATGAGGGGAGAATTTTATGATGGTAAAAAAAACCCCCCTAAGGAGGGATAAACATTCTTAACATGGAAGTGATTCCATTTTAAAACAATACATTAAGCCTTGGGCACTTTAGTGGGAGTATGGAAATCTAACATATCGGTTGTAAAGTTAGAAGAAAGACTCTAGTGGATCACAATGAGGTATAACATCACTTAGTCAAGGACATAAGCCCCTAGACCAAGGATTATAACTCAATGTACATGCACAAAAATATGCAAGGGAAGTGAAATTAATCATAGAAAGCATACATGAATACATAAGAAAGATAAGATCAACACTATAAATAATATATCTTCATGATCTAATCCTACTAATATGAAAGCGAAAGAGAGGAAAGAGAAAGTGATTACCTCACCTAGTAAGATGCCCACCTTACCATGAATCACCAAGGAGGGAGAGCCCAATAGGTTCACCCATGAACTGTGCTTTGTAATTGTAATGTTTCTTCTGACAGCTTTTAGAATACCCATAGATCCACATTCTCGTATCACTATGTAATATAAAATGTGTATATTTTCTGGATTTAGCAACTTATGTGCGTTACCTTTTGAAGATTTATCAAACATAAACAATAAAAATAAAAATATGTGGCTCTTCAAGATTTAGCAACTTATGTGTGTTACCTTCCAAGGATTTAGAAAACATAGATATAAAAATAAAAATGTGTGTCTCTTTATGATTTAGCAACTTATGTGCGTTGCCTTCCATGGATTTAGAAAACATAAAAATAAAAATAAAAATGCGCCTCCAAGGATTTAGCATAAGTATAAGGGAGACCCTATAGTATAAGGGAGACCCTATATATTCCCCCTCCTTATCATGACTACCTACTAGGAAGAATAAAGAAGAGAAAGAGGATACCTAATTCACAAGGTAAGGAGATATCCTATTAGCAACAATGTACACTTTAATCTTAGTGAAGAGTATTGACTCTTACATATAAGATAATAGCTAATTGTAAAAAGGATATGTAACATATGGAAAAAGGATCCTCAAATAGGAAGAGATATTATCTGCAAGACCCCCACCACAGAGGAGTGCTTAGGATAAAATGTCATCTTCCAAAGGAAAGAGGGGCCAAACATTCGATCATCAAACCCCGTGCGATCAACAGGAAGAGGAATACCAGAATGAAGGAATCAAACTCTAAACCCAAAGAAAGGGAAAGAGTTTATAAAGAAAATAATTTTCAAAATAAAGAAGAGGTGATGACCTAGGATAATCACTAGAGCAGGAGCACCTAAAGAACTAGGGTTAAAGACCCTTAAGAACTCTTAGATTATTTTTTTGGTTTGTAAAGTGTTTTTTTCATTCACTCGTGTAATGACCGAGTGGAAAAATGGGTCAAGCTGATGAACAAACACTCTAGTTGCTTAGTTGGTTTCTTTTAGTTCTGTGTGTGTGTGTGTGAGGTAGTTTTTAAGCCACTAGAAATCTATCCAAGGAATTTGGAACCTTTGATAAGGTACTTGGTTAACACTGGTACTCAGTTAAAATTGGCACTCGGTTAACACTGGAGCTCGGTTAACACTGGCGCTCAGCTAACACTGGAGCTCTATTAACACTGGTGCTCAGTTAACACTAGCACTTAGTTAACACTAATGCTCAGTTAACATTGGAGCTTAGTTAACACTGGAGCTCAGTTAACAGTGGTTCTCGGTTAACCCTGGAGCTCTGTTAACAATGGATCTCGGTTAACAATGGCACTTGGTTAACACTGGAGCTCATTTAGCATTGGCGCTCAGTTTTGCATTACTGTTTCTCGGTAAATTTAGTCGTACCGACTCATGAAAAGTGGATCTTTTCTTTAGTCGATAGTATGGCTAGTTGTAATGGTTCCTGAAGAGATACTTGTGTTTTAGTGGGCAGTTAGGGTTGTTCCATTGATAGGATGGTTAATAATGATATCCAAAGAATTAATTTAGAGAGAGTAGAGGTTGCAAAGAAGAGGAGGTTACAAAAAGTCACAGTGGTGCAGATTATTATAGTGTTTTTAATTTGTTTCCAAAAATGAGAAGTTGTAGACTGTGTGTTTAGTAAATATCAAGCTTTGTTGTTCCTTTTTCATGCAATTAGATTAGCTTACTTTGTTTCTCTTTTGCAAGTTGTTAGTTCACCCATTCTGGGTTGTCAACAGTAATGGCCCCTCAAGATTCTTGAGTCCATGGTCAAAATCATGTGTGGGGATGGAAATCGAGAGGAGCCCTTGTACATAGTTTCATTTTTGTTTTTGGTAGGAGAAGAAATAGTTATGAGTATGGATATCTTACCCTAGGCAAGCTCGGTAATATTCTGGCTATGGAAGAGAAAGAAAGTAATGTTCTTTAAAACATTGATTAATGGAGTAGAATGAATCTATTTGTGTAGGTTCAGTAAGGAGGATGAATAACATATCTATGGGAATCGAGTCTTAAAAGGGGAGGTAAAGCTAATAGTTACTTACCACAGTTTAGGGTTGTGAATACCCTAAGAGATCTAGGAGAAAGATCTCAGAGCAAAGCCAAGCTGACTTTGTAGTAGCAACGAGACTCTAGTCCCACCTTAGATTGGTATTAGAGCACTAAAAGATTTGGGCATGTGTTGTTTGTATGCTATCTGTTGGAATGTCTATCGACTCATCTAAGATGGTGACCAATGCGAAACTTGAAAAATATGTGGTAGAGAAAAAAGAGGAGAATAGACTCCTGAAGGAATAGTTGGCTGAAATGTCAACCAAGTTAGAACAAGTGCATCTTAGGACTACAAGTAGCCACTGAATTGATGAGAGAAGCTTATGGAAATGGTAAAGCAGTGGCCAAGGAAGAAATTATACCCGAGTGAGACCTTGTTCTTTAAGAAGAGCCATTCTTGAAAGTATTGAAGGCAATGAGTGGTAATTCCTTAGAAGGTGTGCCTCTATTTAGTGGAAAGATGGAACCATAGTTAATAATGGAATTGATAGAAGGTCTTGAAAATCATTTTGACTATGATAATTTGACCAAAGCTTAGAAAGTAAGAATAGCCAAAAGAAGATTGAGAGGAACTACTCTCACTTGGTGGAAGTTTGTCCAAGATGAGAGGATGAAAGACATAAAGAACCCTATAACAAGTTGGAAAGGTATGGTGGACAAGATGAAGAAAACTTACCTTCTTGATGATTATGAAGTGCAGTTTCACAAAAAGAGACAGAATTCGAAAAAAAAAATTATAAGTCAGTTCCTACATAGAGGAGTTTCACAAGCTATGCTTATGGTCACATGTGATGGAAGAAGGAAGCCTGAAAGTGGCTAGGTATCTGAATGGTCTCAAGTGGAGTATATAAGAGTAAATCAGTCTCTTAAACCCCAAGACTGTACACCAATGTTACTAGCTATCCCTCAAGGTGGAGGAAAAAATTAAGAAGAAGCAAGATTCAAATAGCAGAGGAAGAGGAAGAGACAATAGAGGTCATAGAGGAGGATATGGAGGAATAAATCAGAGTGAGTCCAAAATCACTGAGAATCAAGGAGAATCCAGTAACACAAAGAGATGGTTATAAACTAGGAAGAGGTTCAAATGGTAGTTCAAGAAGAAGAACTAATTACCAAGGAAGATGATCTTACTTCTCTTCAATGAAGTGTTACAACTATTAGCAATTTGGACATGCTGCATATCAGTGTCCTGAGAAGAGTTATACATCACAAGGAGGAGAAAAGAGAGTCTACTATGTGCAAGAAGAGTCCTCTAGCTCAACAAGACAACAGAAGTTGCACTAGATTCTGAGAATGGAGAGAATCTAATGATTCACAGAGCAGTCCTCAAAGAACCCAACAAAGAAGAGACAAGCCAAAGAAGATCTTTTTTTTGAATCAAATGCAAAGTACTTAGTAAGGTTTGTAAAGTTATCATAGATTTAGTTTCTATTGATAATATTATTTCTTTAGAAGCTATTGAAAAGTTAAAATTGAAAATAATTCCTCATACTAATCCTTATAGGGTTACTTGGCTGAATAAAGATCAACATGTATTAGTTAATGAACAAGATTGGGTAGAATTCTCCATACGGAGATATAAGGACCAAGTGTTGTGTGATATACTACCCATGGACACTTGTAATCTATTATTGGGTAGACCATGACAGTTTGATAGAGCTGCAGTACATGATGGAGCTAAAATTTCCTATTCATTTAAGAAAGATGGAGTAATCTTCAAGATTCAGTCAATCTTGGAAGAAGCCAAAGTGAAGAAAGAGGGTCCTAACGTATTGTTAGTAGGTGAGAAAGAGTCCTTACAAACATTGGAGGAAGTAGATGGAGTAGGATTTTATTTTGTTATAAATAAAAATAATGAAAAATGGAATAAGAAGAAAGAGTTTCCCTTAGAAGTGAAAGAGTTGTTGAGTCAATACAAAGACATCATTAGTGATGTTCAACCAGATAGTCTACCACCTAAGAGATCCATTAGTCATCAGATTGAATTCATCGCAGGAGCCTCACTTCCCAATAAAGCTGCCTATAAAATGACTCCACAACAAAATGTAGAGATAGCCAACCAAATTCAAGAGTTGCTTGATCAAAGATTTATTAGGATCATAAGTCCATGTGTTGTTCCCACAGTCCTAGCCTCAAAGAAGAATGGTACATGGAGGTTATGTATAGATTCCAGGGCCATAAATAGGATCACTATTCGGTATAGATTCCCAATACCTAGAATAGAGGATATGATGGATAGCTTAGGAGGAGATAAGTGTTACTCCAAGATAGATCTTAAGAATGGTTATCATCAAATAAGAATGAAAGGTGGAGATGAGTGGAAGACTGCTTTTAAGACTATCGAGGGACTCTATGAGTGGCTTTTTATGCCTTTTGTGTTATCAAATGCCCCGACCACATTTATGAGATAAATGAATGAGGTGTTGAAAGAATTCATTGGAAAATAGATTGTAGTGTACTTAGATGACATTTTAGTCTTCAGAAAAACCAAGGAGGATCATCTCAGACATCTAAAAATGGTGATGCAAAGATTGCATGAAGAGAGGTTGGCAATCAACTTGGAGAAGAGTGAATTCATGAAGCAAGAACTTGTATACTTGGGTTTTGTTATCTCACAAGGTAACTTGAAGATGGATATCAGCAAGGTGGAAGCAATTTTGAATTGGCCTACACCTAAGTTAGCCACAAAAGTAAGAAGCTTCCATGGATTAGCACAGTTCTACATGAAGTTCATCAGGGAGTTTAGTGAAATTAGTGCACCTATTTTAGATACCATAAAATGAGGTATCAAAGAAAAGTTCCAATGGAATGAGAAGGATGATAAAGGATTTGAGAATTTGAAGAAAAGGATAGAAACTCAACCTATTCTTACACTTCCTAGGCTTTGATAAGTTGTTTATTGTGGAATGTGATGCAACCCATGTTGCCATAGGTACAGTTTGGACTAAAGAGGGAAAACCAATAGCTTTTCATAGTAAAAAATTGAATGATGCAAAGAGGAAGTATTCCTCATATGATTTGGAGATGTACGGATTAGTACAAGAACTAAGGAAATGGAGAGATTATCTCCTTCCTAAAGAGTTTGTATTCTTTACCAACAATCATGCTTTAAGTTTTCTAAATTCTCAAGAAAAACTAAGTCGTAAACATATGAAATGGGTAGAGTACATTCAAGCCTACACCTTCACCATCAAGCACAAGAAGGGAGTACAGAACAAGGTAGCAGATGGATTGAGTAGAAGGCTGCTTATGATGCCATAAATTTAGTTAAGAAGCATTGGTATAGACAACTTCAAGGATTTATATTTGGCAGATGAAGATTTTTCAACAACATACAAAGTATGTCAAAATTTTTAGAATCACTTTCATAGTGAGTATTCTGATTTCACCCTATAAGAAGGTATTCTATTTAAAGGAGGACAACTCTGTGTACCAAAAGGTTCAATGAGGGAGAACTTATTACAAGAGAAGCATAATGGTTCAATGAGTTGACATTTTGGGGTGCATAAAACCTTAGAATTGGTGCAGTAGTACTACAATTGGCCAAGAATGAGAAAAGATGTTCAAAAGTATGTATAAATTTGCATATTTTGTCAAAAGGCCAAGGGTAATTCATAAAATACATGATTGTATTGATCACTTCCAATCTTAAACCGACCTTGGGAGTGTATCAGCATGGATTTTTAGGTTGGACTTCCTAAGACCAAGCTAGGAATGGATAGTGTTTTTGTGATTACGGATAGATTCATCAAGATGGCTCACTTTGTACCATGTAAGGCCAAACAAGATGCATTCTATATAGCACACCTTTTCTTAAGAGAAGAAGTATGGATACATGGATTAGCTTTGAGTATTGTATCAGACTGAGACTCTAAGTTTATGAGTCATTTTTGGAAAACCTTATGGCAGAAGCTTGGTATAAATCTTTCCTTTACGTCAGCATATCACCCACAAACTGATGGTCAGACTGAAGTGATGAACTCAAGTTTAGGAACTATTTTGAGATGTCTCACAAAATAATATGGGTAGTCATTGGATCAATTACTTGTACATGCAGAGTTTTCCTATAATGATATAGTCAATACATCCAGTGGAAAAATCCCTTTTTCAATAGTATATGGGATTCATCCTAGGGGTATATGTGAACTCAGGGATCTTAGAAACAATGTAGAGAAGAGTGGTTATGCTGAAGATTTTTCTCAGTCCATGATACTTTGAAGAAGAGATTAGTGGAGAGTACAACTCAAATAAAATAGAAGGAAGATGGAAGGAAACAAGATGTTCAGTTTCAATTTGGAGATTTGGTCATGGTGCACCTAAACAAAGAACGGTTGCAAAAAGGTGTCCCGAGTAAGCTTCAGATGAGAAAGATAGGCCCTTGTGTAATTTTGGAAAAGTATGGGTCTAATTATTATAAAGTTGACCTTCCTACTGATATAGTTTTATCTCTAGTCTGTAATGTGGCAGATCTGGTGTCCTACAAGGGACCAATTCCAGAAGAAGATCCTGATTTAACAACAAAAATAGAGGATCTCAAGGCACTAAAACTTCCGGTAGCTCCAAATCTAAGAGAAGAGAAGGTTCTAAATTCAAGAGTTTCCAAGCAGTCTAGAACAAAGACATACATGGACCATCTAGTCAAGTGGAAAGGACAAGGTGATTCTAAACCTACATGGGTGCAGGAGACCGAGTTCAAGAAGTTGGGCATTGACCATGACCTGATCCAATCACCTGGAGTATGGTGAAGGAGCACCTAAAGACTGAGGGTGAAAGACCCTTAAGAACTCTTAGATTATTTTTTTGTTTCTAAAGTGTTTTGTTCATTCACTCTTGTAATGACCGAGTGGAAAAATGGGTCAAGCTGATGAAAAAAGACTCTAGTTGCTTAGTTGGTTTCTTTTAGTTGTGTGTGTGTGTGTGAGGTAGCTTATAAGCCTCTAGAAATCCATCCAAGGCATCGTGAACCTTTTGATAAGGCACTCAGTTAACACTTTCACTCAGTTAACACTCACACTCAATTAACACTCACACTCGGTTAACATTGGAGCTCGGTTAACACTGGAGCTCGGTTAACACTGGTGCTTGGTTAACACTGGCACTCGGTTAACACTGGCGCTTGGTTAACACTGGAGGATAGTTAACACTGGCACTCGGTTAACACTAGCGCTCGGTTAACACTAGAGCTCGGTTAACAATGGAGCTCAATTAACACTGGTGCTCGGTTAACAATGGATCTCGCTTAACACTGGCACTCAGTTTTGCATTACTGTTGCTCGGTAAATTTAGTCATAACATCCTATGAAAAGTGGCTCTTGTCTTTAGTGGACAGTATGGGCAGTTTTAATGGTTCTTGAAGAGATGCTTGCATTTGAGTGGGAAGCTAGGGTTGTTCCATTTATAGGATTGTTAATAATGACATCAAAATCATACATTTAGAGAGAGTAGAGTTTACAAAGAAGAGGAGGTTACAGAAAGTCACAGAGTTGCAAATTATTGTTGTGTTTTGATTTTGTTTCTAGAAATGAGAAGTTGCAGACTGTGTGTTTAGAGAATATCAAAATTTGTTGTTCATTTTGCATGCAAGTAGATTAGCTTACTTTGTTTCTATTTTTCAAGTTGTTAGTTCTTCACCTATTCTGAGTTGTAAACAGTAATGGCCCCTCAAGATTCCTGAGTCCATGGTGAAAATCATGTGTGGGGATGGAACTCGAGAGGATCCCTTGTACATAGTTTCCTTTTTGTTTTCGGTAGGAGAAGCAATAGTTATGAGTCTAGATATATTACCCTAGGCGAGCTCACTAATTGTATGGCTAGAGAAGAGAAAGAAAGCAATTTTCTAAAAAAATTGATTGAGGGAGTAGAATGAATCTATTTGTGTAGGTTCAGTAAGGAGGATGAATAACATGTCAACGTGGACTAAGTCTTGAAGGGGAGGTAAAGATGATAGTGACTTACCTCAGTTTAGGGTTGTGAATACCCTAGGAGCTCTAGGAGAAAGATCTTAGAGCAGAGCCAAGATGACTCTGTAGTAGCAACGAGACTCTAGTCCCACATCAATCACCTCTCGTATAAGAGGGTATCCATAGCCCAGAACATAAATATTTATAAGGATATAATTTTGTAGAATAAGAAAATGCCACTAAGCTAAGGAAAGTAGATCCTTAGATAGATAAAGAAGGAAAATATTTCCACCTAGAAATGAAAGAAAGGGATATACCAATTGTATCAAGAGGTGTTGTAGAAAAGAGATATCTTTACAAAAAAAGTGTCCTAAAAAAGATATCACGAGTGATTCTAAGCGAAGAAAGTATGAAATACAAAATCATAGGGATAGAATATAGAAATAATAACTGATTAAGCTCAAAATAAAATAAATGCTAAGAGCATAATCGATCCTAGAATATTGGAAGGAAATACCTCTTGCCCCCCAGTTAAGAGACAAGAGGAGAAAAATGATCTAATTTATAAAAGAAAGAGGGGAATGCCCTATATCAAAATTATGAAGAAATAGTAATATGGCACGGGAATGAGATATAATTCCTATAACAACTCTTTCTCTAACATATAGCTTGAAATGCACACAATAAGCAAGTAAATGTGTATTACTATAGTGGAAAGGAAATTTCTATTTTTTGGCATAGGTTTAAAGATTTCTTTCTTAGAATTCATTAACTGGACATACACACTTTTACCCACATCTTGACAGGTATCAGGGTGATCTAAGGAAGGTGTTGGAAGAAGAACATGAAGAGGAGGGTGATAGTTAAGGTCAACCACCTTGATTTGAGAAGGCGGGAAGCCTATACCATGCATATCTTGTTTAGGGGATAAATGAATCGGGTTTTTAATTCCATGTTCATTAACACTGATCCCTAAACCCTTATAGCCTTGTTTATCCACCACAGTGTATCTAGTAGTGTACATATCTTGTAAAGCTTCTATAGGAGGTGATTGTTTATGGTGGTCATGAAAAAATGTTGTGTAAGGAAGAATGATATTTTTAGAAGAAGTTTCTTTGTTCTTCCCTTTAATATCCTCATGGATTGGATTAGAAGGGGAAGGTGAATGAAATAATTCTTGCACATATGCATCATGAACCTTAGTTTGAGCCCCATCATAAGTGTGGGAAGAACTAGTGATAGAAGATGGAGAAATAGGAGTAGGAATATTAGGAATTGGATTAGGAAGGATAGGATTAGGATTAGGAAGATTAGTAAATGGGGTATCATCTAGCCAATTATTAACATAATCCAAAAGAGAAATAAGTCCACTACACAAATCTTTAATGAAAGTTGCGAAAGTGGGAAGACTAGTATTAGTTATTCTCATAATAGCACGAGCAAGTGAAACATGAAGAGTTAAAAACATGATGAAATGGATGATTCTTTCATAAACATCATAACTATTGTAAAGATATGCTAAAAGAAGAATAATGAGGAAAATAACCAGTCACCAAAGCATCTTAAATATTCTCATAGTGAATAAATGCAAGATATGTTTTTATTTTTATTTTTATGAGTATGTAGATTTTTTTGTATTTTAAAATGCAAGAGAATAAAAGAAAACTAATTTAGTATGTATGCAAAATCTAGTCTCTAAGGAAAAGAGGCAAAGCATCTAACACCAAAAATAAAGAGTTGTCTATCGCAAGTTCACCAAAATGTAATGTATAAGAAATGTAAGGATGTAAGATGTAAAATGGATGGGGTTAAATATGGGAGTTGATGGATTGTTATGTGTAACAAAGATAAGATTTTCCTTTTATCCTCAAATACACAAAGGAAGGATCCAAATTTATTAACCCTAAAGGAAGGATCAATGCATGAATGAATGACTCAGTTGGAAATGAGAATAAAGAGGAAGACCTTAGATTTTATTTTATAGAAAATAATGTGTGATTGATTTAGGAAGATTAAAAACTTTAATTGAAATGAATTGAAGATAAGTACTAACCTCAAAACACTACAGATCTGAAGAATGTTGTTTTCAAGTGCCTACACTGAGTTTCTGGAAAATCTATGACCGGATCTGCAACAAAAACATAGATACGAAGAAAACCCAGAAATATTTTTTTGATCTAGCTCAATTCTAGACCCAAAAGTGAATGTCGCCTTTGACATAGAATTTCTGATTCCAAACCAGAATTGCCGATTATGACCCTGAACAAAATGTTGATTCTCACCTAGAAATGAATGTTGACTCAGACCAAAATTTCTGATTCTGACTTGCACAGTCTAACAGAAAATCTGTTTCCAGACCCTGATCGTTTTCCGAAAAGGGTATCTGAATCTACACTCCAATTCATTGTTCAAAACTTGTCCTTGCAAAAAAGGTTTTTTTTTGGGGGGGGGAGGGGTTTGCGTTAGTCAAATACCAATTTAGGAATTAACCTTCAAATAAATAATTGAAATAGAGAATGCTACCAAGTAGTAGAAGTAGATCTAATAATGAAGTTATGACAATAGATATGCAATTATACTTCGAATGTAAATAAGTATGTAACTATTAAAGCTTGGACACAGTATTATAAACTATAAACCTCCATGATTTCATTCTTGGAATCCACCTTGAAGGAAGAATGTATGAGTCTTGAGGATGCACAAAGGACCTTGAAGGAAGCTCACACCACCATGATGGATAGATCTAGGGCTTGAATGCTTGAACCAAATCCCTTCAAAGGATTGAATACTTGAATCCTTTATCTTCAATGGAGAATTTGAATGCTTGAGAGGAAGAATTAAAAACCTTTATTCAACTTTGAAAGCTTGAGAACATGTAAAATTATTGCTTAGTTGATCATTAGTGCTTATGCTTCTTGGATAGTTAGAGAAAATGAGAGGAGAAGGCTTCCTTATATATGAATCTAGGGAACAATCTTCTAGAGAGGCCTACATAGGAGAATTAAATTCCAATTATACCTATACCCCTAGAAGAGGACCTATATTAAATATCATTTAAGATTCATCACTTCGGAACCCAAAACAACCAACCTGGAAGCAAAAAATGAACTTTTAATGACCCCCGATAGTTGCCAAACTTTCAAACTAGAAAGGGGGAACTAGGTCAAAATTGAGGTCAACCTTGACCTAGGTCAAGGTCATGGTCCACCTTGACCTAGGGAGTTATAACTCTAGAAAATGTGCCAGATGGGATAGATAGTGTCCAGAGAGGCCCAATCAGGGTCTGAAATAGGGACAGAAGTAGGAGAGGATGCAGAAATGAGGGTGCAATGTGATGATGGTAAAAAACAACCCCCTAAGGAGGGATAAATTTTTTTAACATGGAAGTGCTTCCATTTTAAGGTGATACAGGAACTAAGTCGAGGTTGATCAAGATAATGGAAAGAAAGTATGATGAGGTAATTAAGGATACTCACAAGGCAATAGACAAAATCATTTTTGAAGCTGAACCTGAAAAGCTCACACCTCCTAGACCTAAGGATACTAAGCCTAATCCTATCCTAAAGGGAGAGACCTCTAAAACTTCAATAATTAACATTGACTCACCTAAGAATGGAGAGGATAATAGTCAATTTTTTAGTACATTAAAGAAACCAGATTTCTTTGTTGTTGGTGTGCCTGTGGTTTTGGACAACTCACTAGACACAAATGATCCTTTCAAAGGAAATACTGACACTATGCTTGATCTTAATAAAGAAAAGGTAAAATATACTTAGGGATATCCCTCTAAGATTCAAGAGCAAGACAACATTGTTGAGGTTGTGAAGGAAAAAGAGATTAAGGCTGAAGTGAAACAAGAAATAGTGACACCTATTTCTTCAACCTTTTTATTGGCAAGTGGAGAGAAAAATTTGAGTATAGATGTGGAGAGTATGGGGTAGGATGAGATAATGAAGCTATATTACATTTCATTTGAAAAATTTAAGAAGAGATCGGAGCATAAAATAGAGAAGAAGTCAAGGTATCAGATAGGGTAGTTGATACCATCAACAAACTCCTACATATATGGTGCAGGAGCACCTAGGTAGGGCTAGAAAATAACCTAGGGCTTCTAAGTTTTTTTTGGCTTCTAGTGGTTCTAAAAAAAATACTAGAGAATAATGGGACAAGTTAGGTCCTAGCATGTTTGGAGTTATATGTGGAGGTCTACTTAGGTCTTTAGTGCTTTTATTTTTAGTCATGTCCAAAGTTGCTCTTTTGGTCCATATGGCCAATGTTGGAGCAATAGTGTAAATGATCCATCCAGGGGTCAAATTGGACAAGTAAGGGTGAAAAATCCCTATTTGATGTTTACTTAGCCTAATTATTCTATTGGTTAAGTTATTATGGTGTTTGAGCATGTTTTGTGTCAAGATTCCAAATTATGTAAAAGTTGTCAATGTTGTCTTTGACAACATTGACAACATTTGTTGCAAAATTGTGTTTTAAGACAAAGTGGTTTCGTAACTATCTGAAACTATCAGGATAGGGACTTGGAAAACTATATTAGACCCCCTCAACCTTGTGAACAGGTTGGTGGATTTGGATAAGGTATTGTACGGACTGTGTTATCAATGTTCAACAGTTACAGTTCTTGTATTTCTGAGCATTTTGTATTTTCATGGATTATATTACCTATTGTAACTCCTAATTATTTTGGGATAGCATGTTTTAAGATTCTTTTTGGTGGTATATTTCTATGTGGTGTTTATTTATTTAGTTTTGTAAATTATTTGTGTTTCTAACTAATCGCTCGGCTGAACCAAGCCACTTCTGGAAATGGGGTCATAAGTCCTCTTCCCATCGTGGAGTTTTCACAAGCCTTTAGGATTAGGGAGATGACTCCATGTACATATTTTAGAGTGAAGGAGGGGCCCTGGAAAGCATCAGAGATATTTTTAATGTGATACCCTAGGTGAACCAGAGTTGCATTGCTAGGGATCACCAAAAGTTGCAGAGCTAATGAGAGGGATTGAAAGCATTGATTGCTTCAATTACTGATTGTGGAGAGGTAGAGCGGTGTGTGGAGGAGCCCCAACTCAAAGTAGAAGATTGGGTGCATAGTTTAGAGCTCCAAGAAAAAATTTATTTTGTGCAGACATATCTAATGCTTAGAAGCCCTAATTTTTAGTCATGGTTATTGGAGTCACTATACAGATACTTTTGGGAAGCAAGACCTAGAAAATATTTAGTGTCTTGATAAAGGGCATCAATATCCATTTCTAGTTTTCTAACTTGTTAAGGTGTTTTTCTTTGAAATCCTACCAATGGATGCCTATAATTTGTTGTTAGGAAGACCTTGGAAATTTGACAATGGGGTAGTGTATGATGTGAAGGAGAATTCTATCACTTTTAAGGAGGCACAACTTTCAAGATTCAGTCTTTGATAGAAGAGGAGGAGTCACAATCTAAGACTCCTAACATCATGTTGTGTAGTGGAAAGGATTTTGTGAGGGATATTAGGAATGATGAGAATGAAGGGTATGCTATTGTGATCAGATCTAAGGAGGAAAAGAAGTTAGTCAAGGAGCCATTGCCATCAGATATACAAGTATTACTTGAGAAGTATAAAGACATAGTGAGTGATGGAACTCCGGCAACCTTACCTCCTAGAAGAGTAATAAGTCATTAGATAGAATTTATCCTTGGTGCATCTTTGCCTAATAAGGCAGCTTATAAGCTAACCCCTAATCAAAATATTGAAGTGGCAAGGGAGGTACAAGAACTCTTGGATTAAGGCTTGATCAAGAAGAGTATAAGCCCATGTGCAGTCTTGGTTGTGTTGGCATCCAAGAAGGGAGGAAAATGGAGACTTTGCATAGATTCAAGTGCTATAAATAGAATTAAAATAAGGTATAGGTTCCCCATACATACGATTGAGGATCTCATGGATTGGTTTGGAGGGGAAATGTACTTTGCCAATTTGGATTTGAAGAGTGGTTATCACCAAATTAGGGTGAAGGAAGGGGATGAATGGAAAATGGAATTTAAGACCACAAATGGGTTATATGAATGGCTTGTGATGCCATTTGGCCTCACAAATGCTCTGAGCACAGTCATGAGGCTCATGAATGAAGTGCTGAAGGACTTCATACGAAATTTTGTAGTTGTATATCTTGATGAGATACTGAGAATTAGCAGGACAAAGGAGGAGCATATCAAGCATGTAGAGGCAGTGTTATAGGGATTACATGAAGAGAAGCTGGCTATCAATCTTGAAAAATGTGAATTCTTCAAGAAAGAACTATTATACTTGGGATTTGTAGTACTGTCCAAAGGGTCTTTAAAGATGGATCAAGACAAATTTTTAGCTATCCTAAACTGGCCACCACCTACCACAGCCACTGAGGTAAGAAATTTTCATTGCTTATCCCAATTTTATAGGAAATTTATCAAGAACTTTAGTGGTATTTGTGCACCTCTATTAGAAACCATTAAGGTTGGGGTCAAAGCTAAGTTTAGGTTGACCTTAGAAGTAGGGAAATCCTTTGAGATGTTGAGGAAACAAGTAGCCACTCAACCTATCCTACAATTGCCTAGTTTTGAGAAACTTTTTACTATTGAGTGTGATGTAAGTGGGATGACAGTAGGTGGTGTGTTGAGTCAAGAAGGTAGGCAAGTAGCCTTATTTAGAGAGAAATTAAATGAATCTAAGAAGAAATACTCTTCTTATGACTTAAAAATATATGATTTAGTTCATTCCCTTAGAAAGTGGAGGCATTATCTATTTCCCAAAGAATTTATTATGTTTATTGACAACCAAGCCCTTAGTTATATCAATACTCTTGAGAAACTAAGTAATAGACATCTGAAATGGATGGAATATTTGCAAGCATTCACATTTACAATTAAGAATAAGAAAGGGAAATTGAATAAGGTTGCAATTGTACTAAGTAGGAGATTGTTGACAATCCAAGAGGTTTAGTTGAATAGCATTGGAATTGATAGTTTCAGAGATCTCTATAAGGTAGATGAAGATTTTGGTGAAACATACAAGGTGCGTGTGTTGATTTTAATAATCATTTCCATAGAAAGTTTTTTGAGTTTACTTTTCAGAATGGATTGCTATTTAAGGGGAACTAGTTGTGTGTGCAAAGAGGCTCCATGAGAGAGAATATCATACAAGAGAAATGCAATGGGTGTTTAAGTGGACACTTTGGTATGAAAAAAACCTTGGAGCTTGTGCAAAGGTTCTACCATTGGCCAAAGTTGGTAAGAGATGTTACAAGGTATGTTGAGCAGTGTGTCATATGCATGAAAGAGAAATAAGGAATAAGTGATGCATTTTTATATCAACCTTTACCAGTCCCTAATAGGCCATGGGAGTGTGTGATCTTGGACTTCATAGTAGGTCTACCCAAAACAAAGCAAGGATATGATAGCAGTTATGTAGTGGTTCACAGATTTAGCAAAATGGGATATTTGATTCCCTACAAGACTACCCATGATGCTAGCCATATATCTTATATGTTCTTTAAAGAGATTGTAAGAATCCATGATTTTCCCCTAAGTATTGTATCAAATTGGGATGTGAAGTTTCTGAGCCATTTCTAGAGAACTTTGTGGACTAGTTTGGGTACTAATCTATCTTTTGGTTCAACATACCATCCTCAGATAGATGGCCATACTGAGGTGGTCAATAGAGTGTTGGGTAACCTATTGAGGTTCCTAAATAAGGAGTATGGTAAGATGTGGGATGTGGTTATTCCCCAAGAAGAGTATGCACACAATGACAGTAACAACAAAACTAAAGGGAGAAGCCCATTTGAGATAGTGTATGGGTTGAACCCAAGAGGTGTGTGTGAGCTTAGGGATCTTGGAGGCACGGAATATAGGAGTGGTCATGATGAGGAATTCACTCTAACCATGAAGGAGACCCAAGAATAAGTAAAGAAGACCATACAAGACAATACACAAAAATTGAAGGTCAAAGTGGGAATCCCTACTAAACTTTAGATGAAGAGGGTGGGACCTTGCATACAAAATAGACCTACCTTCAGAGTTGAGCATATCTCTGGTGTTCAATGTACAAGACCTGATCCAATTCAAAGGGAAAATAGAAAAGAAGGGTCAAATTATTCAAGGGTTCAGTAGTGATGTTGAGGCTACTATATTACGTCCCAAGCCATAGTTGGAAGATGACAAAGTTCTGGATTCAATAGTAAAGAAGAGTAAAAGGCACAAGCTATACATGGAACACCTCATCAAGTGGAAGAATAGGCCTAAATAGGAGGCCTTGTGGATTGCATAAGAAGACTTCAAGTGGGTGGGCATCTCTAAAGATTTGTTTTCCACAAGAGTGACATAACTTTCCTTTGTGAGGGAGTATGGTGTAGGAGCACTTAGGTAGGGCTAGAAAGTAACCTAGGGCTTCTAAATTGTTTTTGTCTTGTAGTGGTTCTAGCCAAAAAAATAGAGAATAATGGGATGATTTATGTCCTAGGATGTTTGGATTTAGATGAGGACATCTACTTAGGTCTTTAGTGCTTTTATTTTCAGTAATGTCCAAAGTTGCTCTTTTGGTCCATATGGCCAATGTTGGGGCAATAGTGTAAATGATCCATCCATGCATCAAATTGGACAAGTAAGGGTGTACAAGGCCTTTTTGATGTTTACTTAGCCTAATTATTTTATTGGTTAAGTTATTATGGCATTTTAGCATGTTTTGTGTCAAGATCTCAAAAGATGTACAAGTTGTCAATGTTGTCTTTGACAACATTGACAACATTTGTTGCAAAATTGTGTTTTCGGAAAAAGTGGTTCCTTAAATGTCTAAAAATTTCACGATAGGGACTTGGAAACCTATATTAGAAATCCCTTGACCTTTTCAACATGTTGGTGGATTTGGATAAGCTATTGTACGGACTGTGTTATCAATGAAACAGTTATAGTTCTTGTATTTTTGAGCATTTTATATTTTCATGGATTAGATTACCTACTGTAACTCTTGATTATGTTGGGGTAGCATGTTTTAAGATTCTGTGTGGTGGGATATTTCTATTTGGTGTTGATTTAGTTATTTTTGTAATAAAAAATTGTTTCTAACCATTCGCTGGTCTGAACTAAGCCACTTCAGGAAATGGGGTAATAAGTCTTCTTCCCACTGTGGAGTTTTCACGAGACTTTGGGATTAGGGATATGAATTCATGCACATATTATAAAGTGAATGAGGGGCCCTAGAAATCATGGGATCTATTTTAAATGTGATCCCCTAGGCGAGCCAGAGTTGCATGGCTAGGGATCACAAGAAGTTGCAGAGCTAATGGGAGGGATTGAAAGCATTCATTGCTTCAATCAGTGATTATGGAGAGGTAGATTGGTGTATGGAAGAGCCCCAAATTGAAGGAGAAGATTAGGTGGAGAGTTTAGATCTCCAAGAAACAAGTTCCTTTGTATGGATAGACCTAATGCTTAGAAACCCTAATTTTTAGGCATGGTTATAGGAGTCACTTTACAGAAACTTTTGGGAAGAAAGACCTATAAAATATTTAGTCTCTTGATAAATGGTATCAGTATCCATTTCTATTTTTCCAACTTCTTACAGAGTTTTGCAAGTTAATTGGGAAAAAGTGCCTAATTAGGCCTAATGCTTGTAGTCCTATTTTGGGTGACTTTGGCTTTGTTCTTGGAACTCTTTAAGGATTTATTTGAAAAGGAAGTTTATGGAAATTGGATTAGATCCAATTAACCATATAGTAGACTACCTCTCCATATGTGAGAGTTCTGGATCAATTTGGGTCAATTTGTTGGAAAGGACAAGAAGAGCACTATGACAAGATGTTGAGTAGTTATGATTTCTTTATTTGTGTACTCAATATGAATTGGAGTGGGATCTTGTCAAAAGGATCCTTGTAGATTAGGGTTAGTGAAGAACCCTAATTAGGCTGGAGAAGAGGCCTATTGAAGACCCTAGTTGAGGATAGGGTAGGAGAGCAAGGCTTGTTGTTACATCAATATACCTCTTACTTTCCAAGGAAAGGAAACTGTAGAGAACTTGAACAAGGCATCAGATGAATTTAACAGTCTGCATGAGTCCTTAGAGAAGACCATAGAATAAAAATGAGAACATAAATACTTAGAAAATAATTTAGAGGAAGTATGCATGTCTATTGCATGGGACTTGTGCATACTGGGAAAAATAATGTCTAAAGCAAAGAGTTGTGTGACTCATGGAAGGAAGTTATATAGTTACTATGTAAACCCTATCAGAAACCTTCAAAGAATTGAGGACATTATAGAAAAGGACATACATACTCTAGGTAAGTTGATGCACATTTGTGAGACCTCCTCACACACTATATTAGAATTAGACAAAGAAGTGTCCAAACTATTGGACAAATTGAGTGTGTTGGAGATAGAGAAATGGAGAGTTATTGGAACATTTGGTATGCTAAAGAGTTTGATTACTCCTAAGTTATCAATTCTTGAGATACACCTTTCCTACATGAAGAAGACAAAATAGGCTCTCACTAGGAACATGCCTACTGAGTTAAAAGCAACAGAGATATCTTCTTTTGCACTAAATGGACTGATTGATGTGAGTCAGATATTGGTAAAGACATGGATAGAAGAAGTAAAGATATTGGAAATCTCTTTCCAAGATGTGTGTAAGATGGTCTAAATATTTAGTAATCAGTTGTATCAATTTTTGGTATGTATTCTACATTTTTGTATACCTTTTCCATTGATGTCAAAGGGGGAGAAGAGAAGATATGAAAAATGTATAGAGGAGATCTATATAGAAGATAATCTATAATAGTAATTATGTAAAGGAGATAAAGAAGTGTAATGTATATTATTTTTGGTATTGACACTTGGTCATTTTTCACCAAGTGTTTCCATTAATGTTGTTAGCACTTTTTCTTGCAACACTTACCTAATGATGACAATATATCTGGTATACTCAGTTGCAACCTCTTTTAGGCAAGAGAAAGGCTAATTTCTAAGGATTTGATAATATCCTTCTTTGTTTTTGAGTTCCATAGACTCAGGCAGGTTTTACCTTTTAAAGATTACTGATATCTCAGTCTATTTATTTGGTGGATTGTTTCATTCATTGGGTATGAACCAAAACCTCACAATAACAACTTATAGAAAAATTTAGAGATTGCAATGACTAACTTAAAATAGAGTATTATAAGCTAGGCTATGGTTTTAAGAACATAAAACAATGAGACAAGGATTTGCATCCTTCTTCCTTTTGTCTTTAGGAGGGATAACTTGATGATTCACTCTCTAAAGAATCAACAAAGTGGACACTGTCCTGCTGACATAAGTCCTTAATGATTTCAGCTCATATATTTTAGTAACAGGTATATTTGAAATAATTTTGAATGTTTTGAAAACTTAGGTGATGATAGATTATCAGACCCAGACCTAGATCAGTGCCTATCCTTTGGGTTGCAGAGTCAAAAGCTTGAAGTCTCACAGAAACAAAACACTGTAAGCTGCCTTACAACCTACATGCAATTAGAATAAGTTTCCTTATAAATTATCTGATTACCTCTAAAATACTGTATCAAATCCTTAAATACTGATATGCTTCCTAAAACCACTCACAAAACTTAGTTCTTTGCATGAAAGAAACTTGCAAGTAATTAGATAGTCACCTTGTAACCAAAATGCTTCAGAGTGCCTTACAATCTTAAGCATAAAAAAGAATACATAGGAAATAAAGAGACAACAATAGAGAAGAGTAAAATTGCACCATATTTTATTGATGTAATCCTTCTTTCATACATGAAAAAGCTTTGAAGCTTGAAAGAACACAGACACGGATTTAGAAAGACTAATTTTTACAATATATTTTTATCCTCTTCTGTTAAAATACAACTCTCTTCTATATATAGGTCTTCAACCATCTTGGAATCCTTTTCCAAAAGGATGCTAAAAGCTTCAGATGGTCTCAAAAAGCCTAACCCTAAAAATATAGAAGAGACAAAAAGAAAGAGAGAGAAGAAGCGGTGGAATGACCAAGTCAAAATGATAAAAATAGATATTCTTTGTTCTTCTCCCGATCTAGCGACTTGAATCTGATAGTATACATAGTAGATCGAAAAATTTATGTCGATTCTAGATGACCATGCTTTTAGATTCACCTACATTCTCCTTTTTCAATAATTTTCCTCTTTATCTTCAATAGTGAGGCGCCAAGTAGTCACCCTTACTCATCATCCAAGATTTCTTCTTCAACTGCTGGCTTCTTTCTCTTGGGTGTAGTCATCAACTCCCATGTTTTCACTTCATCATCTGATGGCCACTTGAAGTCCTGAGTACTCTATATTTGGACCTTCTGCCTGTCCCATCTTGCATCAGTGATATTCTTGACATCTACTAGAAACTTGTTGATGTCAGTTTCTACCTTGAAAGCTTCGTCCAATATCTTATTGAACCCTTCTACATCCACATCTATTCTTGAAATAAATGCCTCATCACTATGCATTTTGCCATCAAATTCACCCCTCCAGGAATCTAAGGCCTTTTCTTGATCATCATCTCCCCTTAAAGAAGGAATAAATCTATTAAAACCATCAGAAAAAGGCTTAATTTTACCTCAATTTGGTTCAATTTGCCTTTAAAGAATGAGAGAGAAATATTAACTCTTTTGATCTCATCTTCAACTTCTGTCACTATTTCTGGAAAATATGACCTTAGGGCTTGCAAATATTCTAGCTTCTCAATTAATTGCACCCTAGTAGAACACTTAGTAAAATAGGGGTTTAGGATAGCCAAATACCCCATCACCTATGTATGCAAAGCTGGAAATTTGTTGTAGGCATTGCGTAAAACATCAGTTTTATCTTTTAGAATTTCAATTCTATGTTGTAACACACCTTTCAATGCTCTTAAAGCAATTGCATTTCCTTTCTCTTCCTCAACTTTTTCCTCAACCACCTCTTCAGATTTTTCTTTGTCTTCAATTTGTAGGGGTTGTGATTGCATAGGTACATACATCAGCTCAGGTTTCTCTTCCAATTCTTTCATTAATTTCTTTATCACCTGATCCTGTTGGTGTACTTGTATTCGACATAATTCTCTATCTTTTGCCAATGCACTGGTATCTTCTACCAATGTGCTACACTTATCAGACAATTGCTTAGTTTTGTCTTCATTCAAGTGAGCCCAGTGTGTCATGATTTGGGATATCTCCAAATCCCCTATATTTTTCATTGTCCACACCATTTGACTGCCCACCATATTCTCCTGAATATTCACCACTTGGGGCTTTTGATCTTTTGGGCATAGGCTCCACATTGCAAAGGCCTAAGACATTGGGCTATACCCAAATCCTTTTATTACATCACCCATCTGAACTTCACTAGCCATTTTGAGGTCTAGCTATTTTCTTATTTGGTCAATTATAAAGGCGAATGCTAAATCCCAGCCCTTAGCCAATAGTATTCCACTTCCTAGCACCAATTTCATGGCATTCTCTGGTGAGATGTCCTCACTTTCAGGATCATAAGTTTGCAGAGCCACCAATGCCTCATTAGTTATGGTCTCCTTACCATCAATTTTTAGTTGATCTCTTATTTTCTCTTTCTTATACCATCTCAGGAAGTCTTTAAACTCCTCAGTTTTCACAAAGTTATCATCATTCAAAAATTCTTGTTGATGAATTAGTCTTTCATCAACACGGGCCTTAAGAGGAAACTCAACCTCATCATCTAAATCAGGTTACTATTTCTTGCCCTCCATAATTGCTTTCCTCAAGTTATGATCATATAACCTATTGCCAGGTACTAAGGCCTTAGCCTTATCCTTCTTATTATTTTTCCCTTTAGTTGAAGGTTGGCCTAATTCCAATTTTTGCCTCTTTGCAGTAGGTTCTTCTACATCATCTGGTTGTGTCACTATTGTCAAATCCACAATGTGGCCCTCTGCTCCTTGCAGGTGTGGCACTTCAGCAATATCTTGCTATGGTGGAGCATACCTAGTAGGACGTGCATAATCACTATCACTACTACTATTATATTCAGTCTTTGAATGATCAAGTTCTTGGGCACCTTTTTTTTCAAGAGCAGTATCAAGTTGTTCTATGAGCACATAATAGTTGTCTATCATGGCTTTAATCCTATCAAAATATGGGAGATCAGGGTAAAAACCCCCCAAAAGCCATCCCATTTCTCTTTATTTGTCTCTCAAGATTTAACAACTCTTCAATCCTCAGTCTTCTTGTCTAAATATCATCTTCATCCAAGATGTTCATTGTCGCATCTTCCTTTATGCATTCACAGGGAACATTAGTATTGGGGATTGTAGGAGTATACAATTTCCTTACCCCTGCCATAAAACCTTCTGGGTCAATATACCTATAAGGGGCTACCCCCATTCTATATCCTTCCAACCATTGACCCACTGCATCAATAGCACCTTTACCAATTGTAAAATTAAAAATTTTGAATTGCCTAGGGGTTAAAGTCCCCTTCTTATGTGGTGCAAAATGCTCATTGTCTGTCAACAATAGCTGCCATATAAATTCCATTGCAGCCACTCTTGCTGGAACATAATATGGTAATAGATGAGGTGGGTGAATACACCCATATACCCTGATGATTATGTAATTTTCTTCCAAGAAGAAATCACTCCAATTATGATTTCCATCCCACCTATCTGTGTAGTCACATGGCCTAAGAAATTGCATAATCTTTAGTGGGATTCTTGTTCTGCTAATCCCCAAACTTTGTACTATTGGATACATAATCCAATTCTGAAAAGCACAATAATCATAGTCCCTTGACATGTAATTCCAAACCCTCACCCAAAATTGGATAGGATTTGGTCCTTCTTGGTAGAACCTCTGAGGGGCCAAATTATCAACATCCATGATTACAAAATTGAAATGCAAAAGGAGATGCATAAGAATGGAGTAGTGTAAGAACTTGGGCTCCTTCTCCTTTGGGTTTTTCATCTTCTTCTGAGTTGGAATGAAACCCTCATGCATTTCATCAATGATATGCTGAATGTAATCATAACTAGTATTGGAGTGGACCTCTTGTAGGTCCAATACCATCATCAAAATGCCTGCACCAATCTTCTCTACATCACCATCTATCCCTAGCACTCTACATAGGACATAGGCAACATACTTGATGTAGAAGTGTAAATCCTTGTAATAATATGGGCTGGTCCCAGACATAGGATCTAAATACTTTCTCACTTCTTTCAGCATATGTTTCAACAACTGGCCTCTAGCAATACCAGGCTTCAAAGTATATCTTTATTGCTGCTTTGTCATGTCAATTCTGGTAGACATGGTGCTGTATAAGCTGAAGGCTTGCATGAACAAATTTTTGTTCAATATTAATAGGGTAGTGCCATCATTCCTTTTGATTGTCTTGGACAAAATATCATAATGACTGGCCAGGTCTAGGAACAAGTCTACATCTATGAAGACATCAGGAACAATTAATCTAGCTAAACCACAGGTCCAAGGGTTTGACATTGGAATAGCCTTATCAAAATTCTTATAAAAATAATTAAAAAGAGAAAAACCTGTTGTTCCTAGAGTAACAACATCTCAGACATCTCGATAATCATCAATGAGCACATTTGCATTTTCTCTTTTGTTTTGAGTCAAACCAGGAAGCATTCTAAGGAATTCATCTGAATAATTTACTTTTCCCTTGACCTCGTCTTCCACCTTCTCACTTTCACCACTGGTCGAGGCTACACTGACCGCTCTGCTCATGTTTACAGTGCTTGAATCTCCTTTTCTTTATTGATATTGAAAAAAATCTATCACTGAGATTCACAGACTGCCCTGTGCACAATTCTCTGGAAACAATGAGCTTTAAACAACAGAAAACCCTGCAATTCTTCTGAATTTTCACTCTATCAGACAACTTAGCTCTTCACATTTTGGAATTCTTAAAGCAAAGTGAATGCAAATGAATAGACCATCAACTCATTATAGTAACCATTTGAAGTACATAGCTCATGATTTTTGAAACATCAATTCTGTCTTTAATTCAACATACTGCGAACATAATTGAAAACCTAGCCATAGTTTCCTGAGCGTGATAGGAAAATCAAATTCATAAAACTGAATCCTCAGAAAAACCTTATAAAATTCAAATGAGCTGACATGTCATCCTGGGATTGGCCAACTGTCATACATCTCAGCTACCCTTTTCTGCATAGTAATCAAAATTTAAGCATCTGATTGGTTCATGAATGATTCATACTGACATATTTGATACTGCCACCTTTTCACAAAATTTGGTATTAAGCGACCATGCGACTGCACTTATTTTCTCTATCGTTGACCCCAATCCTTAACCTATGATTTCTCTGGAGACATAGCGACTACACAACTTTCCTTACTTTTGTTAACTATAGTCATCATTTGGCGATCACGTGACAATGAGGAAATCAAAATTGTGAATGGTTATCACTAACCCACATTCTCTTCTGAGACTATGTGACTAATTGTCATTGTTAACTTTTACGGTTATCTCTTAGTCACCAAATGTTATCTTTCCTTTGCTAGACTATGGGACTACCCTTAGTCGCCCGATCATGAAATACAAATGCTAAGTGCCAAAACTTCTTGAGACAACGTGACAAGAAATCTTGTCCTTTAATTTATCTGACAACCTCACGACATACCCTTAGCCACTGAGTTGCGAGGAATTTTCTCCTTAGGCTCTTTTATTCTCAAACTTGGTGACTACTTTAGGATCTTTCAATGACTTCATCTGATGACTGTCACTTAATCACCAAGAAATCACTTATACCTTTAAAATCTTCTGAGACTTTGTGACAAAAAAAAACCCTTAGTCAGTCTCATAGTCGTTGAATAAACTTTTACCTTTAAGCGATCAAGCGATCATTCTTTGAAGTCCATTTACCTCTTGACACATGTCTTATCATGAATTGAAAACTAAGTTATCTGGCAACAACCCGACTGTGCTTTATCCCAAACCGTAAATGGTTAGTCGCAAGGTCTCAGAAGTTTTAACTTAACTGGCATCTTTTCTGGAGACTACGTGACTAAAGCTTTCATATCATACTTAACCTCAGACCCATTTAGCGATTGCGCGACACAAAGAAATCACAATGTCTCGTGATAAACCCTTGACTGCTAAAAATTTCTTGCGAGCTCCCGACCTGTCTGTGGGTCCCTTCATATATTGCTGGCCTGTTTAATGATCCCGCGACCATGCGATACAAAGTAAATCTTAAATTTTGGGAATGATAAAGGAATATTCTAATGTTGCACGAGACTACATGACAAAGGCTAATCGTTAAGTCTGGGAGAAAAAAGGAATATTCCACTTAAATTATGTGACTAAGTGATTAGAATGCAACTCATGACTTAAGTGAAGCAAAAAGGTAACTGAGAAACATAAGCAAACAAAACCTTAGGGTTTATTTTCAAATTTGAACACAAAATAAGAACTAGGGTTTCAAGCTTTTTGGATATTCTCACAGGTTTAGACCTAAAAACATGAAAAATTTTGACAGGGAAAGGCATGAAGACTAAGGAACTTCTAAATTAAACACAAAATCTGAGAGGGAAGAGCACAAGGTTGAGGGAAAGAAACCAAAACCTAGAATACAACCAACAAATGCCAAAGGGAGAGATTGTTGGAAAGTAGCTCATTCAGGAGTGTTCTAGAAAATATTAGGATTTTTATTTATGCCAAAACATCGGTTATGAATGATGGTGTAGGAGCACACCTAACTCAAACCCCTAGATCCTTATTTCTAGCACATACTGACTCTATCCAAGTCACGAGAGTGTGTGTGGACCTTCGAAGGTCATTTGTTTTATTTCTCTAAGATGGATATGACTAGGTCAATCCATTTCTAGATAGGTTGCTTAGTTGATTTCCTTTAGTTGTGTGTGTGTGAGGTAGTTGGTAAGCCTCTGGAAATCCAACCAAGGCATCAAGAACCTTGGATAAGCTTCTTGGTATCACTGGCACTCGACCTACATTGCCTAGCAGCTCGGCCTACATTGCCTAGTAGCTTCGCCTACATTGCCTAGTAGCTCGGCCTACATTGGTGCCTAGCAGCTCGGCCAACATTGGAGCTCGGCTTGCATTACTATTACTCAACAATATTCAGTTGTAACAACCTGTGAAAAGAGGATATTGTCTTTTATGGATAGTATGGTTAGTTTAATGGTTCCTAAAGAGATTATTGTGAATGAGTGGACTGTTGGGGTTGTTTCCTATGAGAGAATGGTTACTAATAACATAAAAAGAATTCATTTTTGGAGATCTAGAGAGTAGAGATTGTAGAAGAAGAGAAGCTACAGGAAAGTTAGAGATTTGCATATTATTTTACTATTTTGTTTTGTTTCGAGTAATGAGAAGTTGCAGACTGTGTGTTTAGTGAATATAAAGTTTCTTTGTGGTTCCTTTTGCATGCAAGTAGATTAGTTCATTTTACTTTATGTTTTGTAAGTTACTAGTTCTTCATCCGTTATGGGTTGTAACCATTAATGGCCCCTTGAGATTCCTAAATCCATGGTGAGAGTCATGTGTTGGGATGGAACTCAATAGGAGCCCTTGTACATAGTTTCATTTCTTGTTTCTGTAGGAGAAGCAACAACAAAGAGTTTGGAGATCTTACCCTAGGTGAGCTTGGTAATAGTCCGGCTAGGGAAGAGAATGAAAGCAATGTTCAGAAAATATTAAATAAGTGGGTAGAATGAATCTATTTGTGTAGGTTCAGCAGGAAGAAGATGAAAATCATTTTGATGGGGGACTGAGTCTTGAATGGGAGATAAATTTGAGAGTGACTTACCTTAGTTTAGGGTTGTGAATACCCTAAGAGATCTAGGAGAAATATCTCAGAATAGAGCCAAGATGGTTCTGTAGCAGCAACAAGAATTTTGTCCACATCAGATTGGTATCAGAGCCTAAATTGATTGGGCTTGTGGTAGATGTTCCAGCCTGCAGTATCCATAGGTGAAAACAAGATGGTCACCAATGCAGAGCTTGTAAATGAAGTAGATGAGCAGAAGAGAGTGATAGAGGATCAAAGGAAAGAAAGTTAACTATGTCCAAGATGAATCAAGTTGTAGTAGAAAGACACCTGAGGTAAAATTAGAATTAGAGAAAGGTGAGAAACTCATGATAAAGAGGACCTTAATCAGAGAGCAAAGAAAAGAAGAACCAAGCCAAAGGAGGGTACTCTTTAGAGTGAAGTGCAAGATCATAGGGAAGGTGTGTAGAGTCATTATTGATTGAGGCTCAACTGATCTAATATTATTAGTGAAGAGGGAGCCAGGAAATTAAATTCAAAAAGGATTCCACATGAAAACCCATACAAGGTTACATGGCTCAACAAAGGACAGCATGTGTTTGTAGGAGAAAAAGCATGGGCAGAGTTCACCATTGGCAAGTATAAAGACAAAGTTATATGTGACATTCTTCCCATGGATGCATGCTGTTGGTTGTATTTCATGTTTTTGCTGTTTTGCTCTGTTCCTTGCCTTGTTCTCTAAAAATTTTCAGCTGCTCATGCTTATTCCTTGCCCAAATTGTCAAAATCCTGATAAACCCTGAAAAACCCTAAGACCAAATGTTAAATGATGCATTTTAAACCCTTAGCCATGTCTTTCTATTTCCTCGTTACCTTTTTCAGTCACTAAAGGCATGTGCTATATAAAAGGTTAAGTCAGGTCGCTTGATTGCTTAACCCAGAACGAATATGCCAAAACGTCTCCCAACTTTGCTTTTGCCTTGTGTCGCATTGTCTCATTAAAAAACAGAATATACCATCTATGTATCGAGACTTAGCAATCTTTCTTTGGTCGGGTTGTCGCTTGATAATCATGTTATGAGCTTTAAAATGGATGGGACCCACCCTCACTCGGGTGATCACAAGAAGAGTCAACAGGTCAAAGAAATGTCTCCCGACCTTGCGCCTCCTTCATGTCGCGTGGTCGCTGGATCAGGACATTTAAACAGTTAAGGCTTTTCTTCAGTCGCGTGGTCTCGTGATATTTGGCGGTTAAGAGATAACAGTCCCGACTCAGCGACTAACAGTTTCATGTTAAGTGATTTTACTCAGTCGAGATGTCACCAGAACAGGGGTGATGACTCAGAATTCCAGAATGCATAAAGTGGACGAAGTAAAAGATGACATCTGTCAGAAAGCTAGTGGTTGTCGGGTGATCGCTAGATAAAGAAAAAGGATCAAGCGATAAGGAGACTTAAGTCATATTACCCTCAGTTGCAAAGTCTCTTGATATTTTAAGGGTATGTGAGTTTCTAAGGCGATTAAATGACAGCCATTCGATGAAGAGATGAAAAGATCTTATGGTGGTGGCATAGTCTCGTGATAAAAGTGCCCCAGGGAGAAAGCTCCTTCCGACTAAGCGATTAAGGTATGTCGCGAGGTTGCTGTAAATGGAAAAGGGCATGTGCTATTTAATAAGGTTAAGTTAATCTTATCTCCCGACTCAGCGACCAAAGGGTTGTCGTGAAGTCTT
>MU224596.1:34937-56018 GCA_018584345.1 Thuja plicata | reverse complement strand
GTATACCTTGGTGTTTGTATTCTTGTTGTATACCCCGTGTGATGGGCCTGTTACTATCTCCTCAGCACGGTGGGAGTGGACCTTTGGTTCCACGTGGTCGGGTGGTAGTGATTCTTATTACCATTGATATTCTGACAGATTCTTCTTCATGCTTGGATGTTCCTTGTTGCAGTTTCATCTTTATAGTCTTTTGGAGACTTGCTCAGTTACTTGAGATGTATATTTATACCATATGTTTATATTGGTTATCATCCTTTGACGGATGCATTGTATTATTACATACCCTGCGACTTGTGCAGTGGATGTTGAATAGGTAGTGTACCTTACGGTATCAGTTGTATATGTAATCCTTATTATGAGATGTATGTAATTGGTTTCAGATTATGTAACCTTTATGTCAGTTCTTATATTTGTATTCGTAGATTAGTTATTTAAGTAATTCTACGTCAAGGAACCCTCGAGGTATGTTAATCATGTATGAGTTGTATTTCATGTTTGTCATGTACTTCATTGTGTTGCTTCCGCATTGCTATTAATATTATTTGTAAACATTTAAAAAAAAAATAAAAAATTATTCCGTGAACTCAGTGTCGTGTTTGGGTTAAGTTCTCTTGGGTTCCCTAGCGGGGCATTACATGGTTTCCTTTAGTTGTGTGTGTGTGTGTGTGTGTGTGTGAGGTAGTTGGTAAGCCTCTGGAAATCCAACCAAGGCATTAGGAACCTTGGATAAGATTATTGGTATCACTGGCACTCTGCCTACATGGCCTAGCAGCTTGGCCTACATTGCCTAGTAGCTCAGCCTACAATGCCTAGCAACTCAACCAACATTTCCTAGCAGCTCAGCCTACATTGCCTAGTAGCTCAGCCTACATTTCCTAACAGATCGACCTACATTGCCTAGTAGCCCGACCTACATTGGTGCATAGCAGATAGGCCAACACTGGAGCTCGGCTTGCATTAGTGTTGCTCAGAAATATTCAGTTGTAATGGCCTGTGAAAAGAGGATCTTATCTTTTATGGACAGTATGGTTAGTGTAACAGTTCCTAAAGATATTATTGTGAATGAGTGGACCATTAGGGTTGTTTCCTATGAGATTATGGTTACTAATAACATAAAAAATCCTTCATTTTTAGAGATCTAGAGATTAGAGATTGTAGAAAAAGAGAAGCTACAGGAAAGTTAGAGATTTGCAGATTATTGTACTATTTTTTTTTTGTTTCCAGTAATGAGAAGTTGCAGATTGTGTGTTTAGTGGATATCAAGTTTCTTTGTTGTTCCTTTTGCATACAAGTAGTTTAGTTCATTTTACTTTTTTTTTTGTAAGTTATTAGTTCTTTACCCATTCTGGGTTGTAACCATTAATGGTCCCTCGAGGTTAATGAATCCATGGTGAGGGTCATGTGTTGGGATGGAACTCGAGAGGAGCCCTTGTACATAGTTTCATTTTTATTTTCTGTAGGAGAAGCAACAACAAAGAGTCTCGAGATCTTACCCTAGGTGAGCTTGGTAATAGTCTAGCTAGGGAAGAGAATGAAGTCAATGTTCAAAAAACATTGAATAAGTGAGTAGAATGAATCTATTTGTGTAGGTTCAGCAAGAAGAAGATGAAAAGAATTTCGATGGGGGACTGAGTCTTGAATGGGAGGTAAAGTTGAGAGTGAATTACCTCAGTTTAGGGTTGTGAATACCCTAAGAGATCTAGGAGAAAGATCTCAGAATAGAGAAAATCTGGTTCTGTAGCAGCAACAGGACTTCTATTCACATCAAAAGATCTCTTGGAGTGTAACAAATTTGTGGAGTTAAGGCTTGTAAAAATGACTAAGTCCAAAAAATATTTTACAGAGTAAAGGAGTACATTTTTAGGAAGAGAACACTATATATGATGACTACAGACATGCAAAATTAGAGGAAGCTATTTAGGGGTATGATACACCTTTTGTTAAGGTCTCTTAATTTTTAGAGTTCAAAGATGCAATATATACATGTTTAAAGACATGCAAAGATAGTGATACAGTGAGATAGAGTAGTTGAATGGCTGTGATGATTGAGGGAGTGTAACATGGAATGCAAATGTGTTATGTTATATTTGGATTGTCTATTGGGTGCTTGCAAGAAGTTGAGTCTGTTGGAGATTTGTTTCTATGCAGTTGATTGATTGTATGTTTGTCATTGATGAAAACATATAATACACAGTAGTGATTCTGTATGTACTTGTCATAATGATGATATCAAGCCTTGTGTGGTTAGATACATGTTTTAGACATGCTTATTATGTTATGTTCATACATACAGATCCATATATGATGTTTCAGTCAAGTTGTGTAATTCTGTTATTGGCAGTTACAGGTCTGGAAGAGTATCTATTCAGACCCGACATATTTAATGTGTTTCTTGAGTTGCAACTATATTAAAGATATACATGTGTATATTCATGGTTATTTATGAGTTGATGATAGTTATCTAAAGGCACCAAATGCGTTTCAAGAAGATTGCAAAGTTAGAGTTGATTTGGTGAAGCCGACTTAGTGAAGCCTTGCTTCTATTCAGTTTGTGTTGCGCAGACTTAATATTGTTTGCGTGCTTAGTGAAGCTAACAAGGATGTTATGAAGATTTTTCTTATAGGTCCCATGATCTCATACTTTGAGGAAGATACTGATAGAAAGTCATTTATGATACACTAAGTGTTAATGATACAAAAAGAGACAGAAAATGTACAGAGAAAAATATTAGTTCTCGTTCATTCATCAAAAGTCTATGTGAAGAAGAAGTAGAAGATTATAATACATTGGAACTGATCAAGACAGTAGGTCTACTCTACAATTCGTCATCAGATATAGTGCATATCTATTCTACAGAAGGTTGTAGCATTCACCATTGAACCAGTGAGCTTTTGGACAGTGAGTCATCACCCCTAATAGGGTTATTTGTAAAAGAATCCTAACAGGGTCAAACCCTTAACCAGGTCACTATAATTATTTCTTTGTAAAGAACAACTCCTAACAGGGTTGCAAGATCTTCTAACAGGGATTACTATAAACAAGTATAGTTCATTGTGGGTGCTAATTCCCACCAGAGTTTTTACCATTTGGTTTCCCCATAATCAAATTATGTGTTGTGTACTATGTTATCTGAATGTGCATTTACTTTATTGTATTCTAAAGTTAAAGAAGTAAAAAGAAGTAAAGTTACTAATAACTGATTCACCNTTCCCCCCCCCCCCCCCCTCTCAGTTATCCTTTTGGACTATTCTAACAATTGGTATCAGAGCAAAGTGCCTTGGAGAAGAAGCCTAACAGCTTAAGGTAGATCATATGTCTTACTTTAGAAAAGAGAGCCCTAAGTTTGATGTAGAAAATTATCTGGATTGGAAAAACAAAATGATAACACATATATAGTGTGTTGGCTTTGAGATCTTTGAGATATCTACACAAGAATTTGTTATTCCATCTCTGAAATACCTTGCAAAGGATGATGCTACTAGTAGACAAAAGGATACATTTACCAATAATGCAATCGCTAAAGAAGCCCTAATCAGTGCCCTATCCGACAGTGAATTTTTTGAGATGAAAATTGATAGAGCATACACCATATGGAAGTATTTAGAAGATATGTTTGAAGGAGATATTCAAGCAAAGAATGCACGGAGGAAGACATGGAAAAAGAAATACAACAGTCTTGAGATGTTACCTGAAGAGAACATTAGAACTTACAATCAAAGGATAAATGAAGTAGTCTCTGGAATCAGAAACAATGGTGGAGAAATATCAGAAGAAGATATAATGGAAAAGTTGTTAACTATTTAACACCAGACTATGAAAACAAGATAAGTATTCTAGAGGAAACCATGAAATTCTCACAAGACTTCAAGAGAGAGACTTTGATCAGTAAAATATCTGCATTTGAGATATCAAGATTGAAGAGTGAACCTAAAAGTGAAACAACTTTTAAAGCCTCAGTCCATGGTAAGAAATCCTTACACATCTCTAGCCATAATGAGAAAGAATAAGTTGATGAAGAACTAGAAGATATCATTGCTATTATTTCTAAAAGAGAAAAGAAAGGAAAAGGAAAATATGAAGGACAACTTCCATTCAAATGTTTTTCATGCAACAAGATTGGTCACTTTGCATCTAAGTGTCCCACAAGAGTCAAAAAGTTCAGATCTGATTACAAAGCTAAATATAAGAAGGAATGTTACCATGCTGAAGAAGGTTTAACTAATGAAGATTCACGAGAGGATGAAATTGGATTTGTTTCCCTTAGAGACATGGAAAAGTTGCTCAAGAAAATGGACATTGCAGATGAAAAGGAAGAACAAGAGTTAGCCCTAATTTTTAAAGCAGACATTAGAACTGATTGGATCATTGACAGTGGATGCTCTCACCATATGACAGGTGATAAAGATAGATTTGTTCATTTAGACAAATACAAAGGTGGTATGGTTAGATTTGGAGATAACGCTCCTAAACCTATCATAGGCACAGGTTCTATCACTTTGGATGGAAAGAACAAAAAACATGATGTTCTATATGTTGATGGATTACATCATAACTTGCTAAGTATTGGACAACTACTTGACAAAGGTTATCATTTGGAGTTCAAAGACAAAAAGTGCATCATTAACAACAAGGATGGAGACATGATTGCATCAGGCTCCAAAACAAAAGGTAATGTTTTTTCATCTCAATTCAGATGTAAGTTGTTTTGTTGCAAAAGTGGATGACAGTTGGTTATGGCACAAGAGACTTTGTCATATCAATTTTGATAACATAGTAAAGATAAGTAATGTCAAGGCAGCCAGAGACCTTCCAAGTATTGCAAGACTAGTTGACACAATGTATAGGGAATGTGTTATGGGAAAGCATGTAAGGAGTTCTTTCAGAAGAAATCAGAATTCATCCGAAAACAAATTGGACCTAGTGCATACAAATTTATGTGGTCCTACTCAAACAAGATCATACTATAGGGAAAGTTATTTCATTTTGTTTGTTGATTATTTTTCAAGGATGATGTCGGTTGTGTTCTTAAAGGAGAAATATGAAGCCTTTGAGAAGTTCAAAATATTCAAATCTAAGGTTGAGAATGAATCTAGATTAAAACTAAAATGTCTGAGATCAGATAGAGGAGGAGAGTTCACCTTTGATCAGTTTTATGATTACTGTGAAGAACATGGAATAAAAAGACAGTTGAGTGCTCCTAGAACCACTCAAAAGAATGGGATTGTAGAAAGGAGGAACATGATTATACTTGATACAATGTGCACTATGATGATTGAAGGAAAATTTACACACACATACTAGAGAGATGCAGTAAATACAATAGTCTATATAATCAACAGAACTCAATTGAGGTCAGGCGCAGATAAGACACCCTATGAAATTTGGTTTGGTAATGTACTTATAGTAAAGTATTTCAGAATCTTTGGTAGCAAGTGCTACATTAAGAGAGATGATGGTGTTGGTAAGTTTGATGCCAGGAGTGATTAAGGTATTTTCCTTGGTTACTCTACAAAAAGAAAAGAATATAGATGTTTCAATTTGAGATTGAAAAAGGTAATTGAAAGTACTCATGTAAAAATTGATGAGAATTTTATGGTTCAAGAAAGATACTATGAATATGCACCTATGATTGAAGATGAACCCAATCCTAGTAGAAAAGATACTTTTATTGAAGAAATGTTTGATTGCATTGATGTCTCATGCAATGAACCTGAATCAAGTAGAGAAGAATCATGGATTACAGAAGAAGTAACACTTAAGGTTCCTAAATTCAAATCTAGATACCACTCTAAAGATGATATCATTGGAGATCAGAGCAACAGTGTTTTGACCACATCAAAAGAAAAAATTCTATCAATGGATGAAGAGATAATTAAGAATGAGACAAGGGAATTGGTTCCTAGACCCAGTGACAAAAATGTGATTGGAACAAAGTGGATATTCAGAAACAAGATGAATGAAGATGGTACAGTAGTAAGAAACAAAGAAAGATTGGTATGTAAAGGATATGTTCAGAAAGAAGGAATAGACTACACTGATACATTTTACCCTGTGAGGAGACTGGAAGCCATAAAATTGTTCTTGGCCTATGCAACATTCAAAGACTTTAAACTTTATTAAATTTATGTAAAGTCAGATTTCCTGAATGGTGAGTTGAAGGAAGAAATCTACATAGAACAGCCTGAAGGATTTAATCTTTCAGATAAACTAGACATGGTATGCAGATTAAGAAAGCACTCTATGGTCTTAAATAGGCCCCAAGAGCTTGGTATGAGAGGATTGATGGTTATCTTACCAAGGTTAGATTCAAAAAATATGCAACAGATTGTAACCTATTCACAAGAGATACAACTGATTGATTACTACTAGTTTCCATATTTGTTGATGACATTATGTTTGGAGGTAATGACAAGCTTAGTACAATATTTGCAAAAGAAATGTAGAATGAATTCGAAATGAGCATGATTGGTCCTATAAAATAATTTTTGGGACTAAATGTAAAGCAGATAGATAAAGGTATATTCATTAATCAGTCAAAATATGTGAAGGAAATATTGAAGACCTTTAAGATGGAAGAATGTAAGCCGGTATGCACTCCTATGATAATAGGAAGAAAGCTTTCAAAAGATGATGATTCCATAGCAGTTGATAAAACATTGTACAAATCTATTATTGGAAAACTCATTTATCTAAATCAATCTAGACTTGACATATCTAGTGCAGTTGGCATTGTTGGAAGATTTGTAGCTAAACCCAAGCAAAATCACCTAATGACAATCAAGAGGATATTTAGATATCTAAAGTGAACTATAGACTATGGTTTATGGTAACCTAAATTAGAGAATGTACAACTTCATGTGTATACAGATGCAAATTGGACAGGTTGTATTAATGATAGGAAGAGTACTTCAGAAGGAGAAGTATTTCTTGGAGATAGGCTAGTTTCTTGGATAAGCAAGAAGCAGAATTGTATTTCTCAGTCAAAAACAGAAGCTGAATATGTTGTAGCAGCACTGAATTGTTCAACCATGGTTTGGATCAAGCAGATGGTTAAAGAATTTGGTATTCAGGTTGATTATCCTATTGTTATCCACTATGATAACACTAGCACTATTATCATGTCTAAGAACCTTGTGATGCATGCAAAGACAAAACACATAGAGATCAAGTACCATTTTCTAAGAGAAAAGGTTATAGACAAGGAAGTGAAATTGGACTATGTGAGCACCAAACAATAGTTGGCAGATATTTTCAAAAAAACCTTAATCAAAAGATACTTTTGAGTATCTCAGAGAGAAGTTGGGAGTAATTGCCTCTCCCTAGTCTGATTATAGAATAAAAGAAGAACATCAGTCCTTTGTGACTGATAAATGGTTGACTACTCTACTTTTGGAGTAGTACCTGTGCCTAATGGTTTATGGCACCCTTTTCCATTGATGTCAAAGGGGGAGTATGTACTAAGGGGGACAATATACTCTGAGGGAGTATATATCAATGGAACAAAAACACAGTCAGAGGAACTACTGCAGTGTAGAGAAATATTTGATGAGGATATTGAGAAGATTGTAAAAGAAAGAGGAAACCACAAACAAAGGATGTTTTTAATAGCATATGTTGCCATCAATGTCAAAGGGGAAGATTGTTGGAGATTTTTTTCTGTGCAGTTGATTGATAGTATGTTTGTCATTGATGACAACATATAATACATAGTAGTGACTCTGTATGTACTTATTAGAATGATGATATCAAACCTTGCATGGTAAGATAAATATTGTAGACATGTTTATTATGCTATGTTCATACATGTAGATCCAGATATGATGTTTCAGTCAAGTTGTGTAATTCTGTTATTGGCAGTTACAAGTCTCGAAGAGTATCTGTTCAGACCTAACATATTTAACATGTTTCTTGAGTTGCACCTATCTTCAGGATATGTGTGTGTATATTCATGATTATTTATTAGTTTATGATATTTATCAAAAGGATCCAAACGTGTTTCAAGAAGATTGCAAAGTTAGAGTTGATTTGGTGAAGCCGACTTAGTGAAGAGTCGCGTCTGTTCAGTTTGTGTTGCGCGGACTTAATATTGTTTGCATGCTTAGTGAAGCTGACAAAGATGTTATGAAGAGTTGTCTTACAGCTCCCATGATCTCATACTTTAAGGAAGATACTTATAGAAAGTCATTTGTGATACGCTAAGTGTGAATGATATGAAAAGAGACAGAAAATATACAGAGTAGAATATTAGTTGTGGTTCATTCATCAAGAGTCTATGTGAAGAAGAAGTAGAAGATTATAATACATTGGAACTGATCAAGATAGTAGGTCTATTCTATAGTTCATCATCAGATATAGTGCATATATGTTTTACAGAAGGTTGTAGCCTTCACCATTAAAGTAGTGAGATTTTGGACAGTGAGTCCTCACCCCTAACAGGGTTATTTGTAAAAGACTCCTAACAGGGTCAGACCCTTAACCAAGTCACTATACTTATTGCTTTGTAATGAACAACTCCTAATAGGGTTGCAAGATCTTCTAACAAGGATTACTATAAATAAGTATAGTTCATTGTGGGTGCTAATTCCCACCGGGGTTTTTACCATTTGGTTTCCCCGTAATCAAATTGTGTGTTGTGTAGTGTGTTATCTGAATGTGCATTTACTTTATTGTACTCTAAAGTTAAAGAATTAAAAATAAGTAAAGATAGTGATAACTAATTCATCCCCCCCCGATGTCAGTTATCCTTTGGGACTATTCTAACAGAGTCAACTTTTTGGGCAAAAAGTGGAAGTGTTTTTCCTATTTTTCAAATTTTCTATCAATTGATGAAAAAATTTGAGGTACTTAGAGGTTGAATCTCAGAAAAATCCACTACTAGAAAATTTAGTGCATGGAGTCTAGTTTTCAAATATGTAATTTTTTTTAATACCCACATGGTAGAAAATATATTTTAGTAGGAATTGTTAAAAACCCATTTTTCAAAATGTTTGTTTTAGGACCATACCACAGACATGTACGACCACCCTATTTTGAAGTAAATAAATAAATTTTTTTAAATCCTTTTGGGGAAAGGTACCTAAAACATCAAAGATTGATGAGAATATTTTTTCTTTTTTTTGTTGTATTTATTTTTTTGTATTAATACTTAATTGACTATAAAGTAGATTTTCAAAACCTCTGGTGTACGACCACCATAGTTTGAAGAAAATTTAATTTTTTTTTAAATTTTTTTTTTTAATTTTGAGGGAATTTCTATGTAGATTGATTTCATATAATTCATTTTTTCAAAAACATAAAATCAAAAAAGTTATTAAAATTTTAGTTAATCTTACTATTTCAACTTTAGGTACCACTTTGGCATAATAAATATTTAAAAAACACTAAAATTAGTCATATCACTACAAAATTTATATTTTTATAATCTGTATAATATAAATTGAAATGGGTTTTTGTTTTGTCAAAAAATTCATTCGAGAAGACCTCTAAAAAATAAGGACAAAGCGCAAATTTTAAATGTCAATGCCTTAGCCATATTTTTGCAAAATTAAACATAGGCTTAGTGGGACCAAGCTTGTCCCGAACCAAAAACCAAGGCAAAAGTATGGTTCATGCACCTAATTTTTAAAAATGGGCACCAGTTTTTTTAAATTGAAACAATGGGTGCCTGTTTTGCTTTGGACTGTTGAAATAGAAACGAGCACCCGTTTAATAAACGAGCACCCATTTTATAAACGGGTGCCTGTTTCTATTTAAATAATGGGTGCCCATTTCTAAAATAGCCCTTGGAGAAAAAAAATGACTGTGGGCCTGATCTCAATGATCGTCAAGTATTCAATCATTTCTATGACATATTGATACAGTAGAAAGAATATCTTCACCTACATTCTCTTTTTTTGTCTTGTTCTGGATTTGACAAGAAAGGATTAATTTGAATTCAAATTTTGGTGTAAACATGGGATCAAAGAAACACAAAAGGAGGCAAATAAAATTTCTAATAGCTGATGAGGTTGCAGAAAATAGATAGAAGGAGACAAAATGACAATGAGAAAGAAGAGCAAGAATTCAAAACTTGAAAAATCTTGGAGCATCGAGTTCAACAATCATTTCAGAAGAGGAGAAGAATGTGGACACCATAATGGATGTAGAGGTTGCAGAAGCAAATACGATAGGAGAAAATTCAGGTGCATTTTCTAATCAAGTGTTGGATGCAAGTATGTCTTCACAGCCAAATGAAACTTATTCTGATAAAGAACTTGATCTTTTTGTATTAGTGGGTTACTCTTTAAATCATTTAGATTTTATTCCTGAAAAAAGAGTAACAGATTATATTGCACATCAAACACCACAAATTAGTAATGGTAATCATAATGATAAATGAATTGAATGTCAAACCCCAATTGATAGTGAAATTCAAACCCCAATTGAAATAAAAAATTAAACAATAATTGAGACCAACAATGTGGATGTAGACATACAAACACCAATTGAGAAAGAAACCCCCAAAAATTATAATGAAATGAATGAACAATTTCAAATTAAAAGCGACGTGCTAGACATTTTTCTTGGTTTGGTTTCATGGAGACAGATTAGGACACACGCGAGTAAATTGTTTAGAGAATTTTTTATAATATGAAATTTGGGTTTCAATGTCAATTAATGTTACAATTAATTAAAATGACTAAAATGTGAAAAGTGATGAAGAGGTTAGGCATTTATGTGAAACCTAAGAAGAAGGAAGAGTCTCTAAAACAAGTTGTATCAACTGTTACTAGTGCCTTTGAGACAATCAGAAAGAAAAGTCATTCTAAAGATAGGAATGTGGCACAACGAGCAATAAAAATAGCTTTAGTAAACAAAACTACTTGTGATAAAATAATGATGACAAACATAAGTGGATATATTAATATTCATCGTAAAACTTTAGCAAGAGCTGTAAAGAGAAGAGTTAACTTTGAAAGTGATCCAACAAACCATTTGTGGAGCTTTAGTGGCAGACTTCCGAGGTTTGACATGAAACTTGATAGTGAAGTCAAAACTTTGATTAAAAATTTTTGACATGATAATACAAGAGTATCACCTAATGCTAGAGATGTTCTTAAATTAAGATTCAGCTCAAAAATTCATGATCCACATCCATAACATCTTTTGGATATGACTCAAACTAAATTGTATTAAACATTTGTGGATGTTAAGGTGTTAACTATTTCTATTAGTCAAAGATATTTTGAAAAATGTAAACCATGGTATGTAAGGATTAACAAGGAAAGAGTAACGTGTTGTTGCAAAATTCACATTCAATTTCATTATCATTATGATGTATTTCGATCTATACATTCTACCATGCATACTAATGAAATGTTGCAAGAATGTGGTATAAATATAGCACCTCAAACTGTAAAAGAACTTATATCAGGCTTGTTTTGTAACCCACCTAATGAGAATTTTTTTATTTATTTAGAATGCATGTGTTTTTGGTGTATGTGATGTATGTGGCAATCTTACATTTTTAGATGAATGTTTGCATGAAAATATTTCAATTTATTTTGGTCATCAATTAGTTTATGTAAAAAGATTTAAAAATATTGAGTATCCATTGAAGGATGGAAAGGTTGGAAAACGGTGTGAGCTAATTACTGGAAAAGTTAGTTTTCATGCATTTATGAATGAATTCAAGAATAAGTTGTACCTAAATATGTGAAACACTCCAAAAATGCTAGATGGCTTGATGGACAATTTTGCATATCCAAGAATACATTTTCAATTGGTAGTATACTTTCAGTTGTTGACTTTGCAGAGAGCTACACACTTGCACCACAAGATGAGATCCAACCGCAATATTATAATTCAGTGTAAGTAACATTGTTTGTTCATATTGTTTATAGGCATGCACCTAATAGTAAAGAAGATGATCAAAATTTTTTGAGAGAGTATCATTTATATATTGTATGTGTTAATTTTGGCCTTGTTAATCAACCACACACTTCAACATAGTCCTTTTTCACCAGGTACACACAAGAATGAATATGAGATTATTCATCTTGCCTTCCTGCATGATTCAACCTATTGCCTTCTATCCAGATGGGGTTTTTGAAATTGCTCTCAAAACAAGAGGCTCACAACCATGGACCAATCTAGGAACGAAGGATTTGTCATGATGAATGGAATACAATGCAATATTATACTAAGAAATGAAATATGAGAGATTAAGCTAAGACATGATTTCAATGCAATTAGTCTAGAAATTGAAACTATCTTATTGCAATATGAAATTTATTCTATATGAGATTAGCAAGTAAAATGAGACAATAATTTAGTATTCTAACAATGCAAAAGTGAGTGGGGGTTTTGACTGAAGAATGAGAGTTCTTTTATAGACTCGGAGACTATTCAGAATGGAAAGTTTTCTTTTTGAAATAAAGCAGATAGAAAAGCCAGTTTAAAATAGAAAGCTTTATTGAAAAGAATTTAATAAATTATTTTCTCTCTGCTTTAGCTGTTTTCTTTCTTTGATTTAATTATTTTATTTGATTTATCTATTTTTCTCTCTTTAAAGCAGGATTAAAGAGAAATTTCCAATTCTGAACAGAAGAAAGCTTTTTGAGAGATTATCTAATTAATTAAATAAATATGACATCATAATTGCTTTTTCTCAATTATCTGAATAATTAAATTCAATTATTGAAAATGAGGATATTTATTTAATAATTAAATATTGTTTTAATTCCTTTTCATGTGCCTTAGCTAAACAGGGTGAATTTAATTTAATTAAAGTGCTAGGACTTTATTCATTAAATTAATTCGATCATCAAGTTTGTTTAGCCAATAGATATTTAGGAATTAAATATAATGTATGATTAATGCAGATTTAGGATTTTCTACATTTGACACTCAGGTCAAGTAGAGTCAATTAAAAACTTAGAATTTCCTAGTACAATACGACTTTGATGATTTAGAAGAAAATGCAACAAAATTGGTTAAGGTTGCAAGATGCCAATTTTGGGGTGTTACATTTTGCCCCTCTTTGAATTGATGTGCGAGCAGCGCATTGATTCAAAGAATAGTTTGATGTCTGAAGCACAGAAGAATAGATTTGAAAGTTTGATGATGCAAAGATTTCAGAGCCATCTCTAGAATAGAGCTTGACTCTCCGAAGTCTAGGTTAGGTTTCCAAGATGCCACTCAAGTAGAGTTTTCGAGGGTCATCTTCAGAACAAAGCTTGATCCTCAGGGATCTGGGTTAGAATGCCTGATACCTAGATAGATTGATATCTTTCCCAAGGCTATCCTCAGAATGAGGCTCAGTCTTTAGGAGTTGGGGCTAGATTTCCCTGATACCTGTCTCAAAAGATAATGAATAGTGATTTACATCTTTCACAAGGCTATCCCCAGAATGAGGCTTAACCTTCAAGAGTCAGGGTTAGATTGCCCCGATACCTATCTCAAAAGATAGTAAATAGAGAGTTTAGGACTATCTCTAGAACAAAGCTTAGTCCCCCAATATCTAGGTTAGATTACCAAGACACTGGTTTAGATAAATATCTTTCACAAAGCTATCCCCAGAATGAGGCTTAGCTTTCAGGAGTCAGGGTTAGATTGCCCCGATACCTGTCTCAAAAGATAATAAATAGATTGACCTCTTTCACAAGGTTATCCTCAGAATGAAGCTTAACCTTCAGGAGTTAGGGTTAGATTACCCCGATACCTGTCTCAAAAGATAATAGCTTTCGAGAACCATCTCCAAAACAGAGCTTGATCCTCAAGAATTTGAGTTAGATTGCTCAGATGCTGAATAGATGACAAGATGTAAGGGACAAAGATGCCATTATTGATTGAAAGTCGTGGAACAGCCAGTTTTGATCATGAGGTATGGAAAACTAAACATGCCCCAAGTGATGAGATGCCCCTAGCAATGAGGACTTTTGAAAATCAGATCAAATTGATTGAAATAGATCCAATGATGTAATCATCCTGCCCCCTCGGGAGTGAAATTAAAAGATGACACGTCATATTGATGATAGAGAGAAAAAAATCACAAATAGAGGTTGAATCAGAGAATAAGAAGAACTTATAATAGATTACGAAAGAAGTCAAAAGATTCAGAATCAATTTTAAGTGATTTCAAGGTCTGGTTGACCAAGTTGGACTAAGGTTGACCAGAGTTGACTTTTGAGAAAAAAAGTCAAAGATTTGAGAAAATGATGATATGGTAAGATGCTGACAAGAAAGCGATGTCAGAAAGTGGACTGCACAAGTGTCCGATCGCGTCAGTCCCAAAAATTTTAAACTGTGATTTTGAGCTATATAGAAGTGTCAGATTTCAATTTTGATTTCGATCACGAAAATGGATTCAGAGCGGTCAAATTAGGTAGTGGTGCAATTTTTGCACAAAATGGAGCACTTTGAAAAATTAGGTCAAACCCTATATAAGGACAAAAAGGGTCATTTTCAAAATCATTTGAACCCTTTGACTTTGTAAATTAAGCTCTGAGAAGAAGACAAAATGGTGGTCCCCTACAGCAGTCACCGATTCGAGCGATCTAGGAGACACAACCGGCCCAGAGCGTACAGACCTCTAGTAAGTGGTTGACAAACCCCTCTGTGCTTCAAATTTTATGCATTTTGGTCAATTTTTCCATGTTTTTGCATGTTTTTAAGTTCTGGGTCGCGGGTCTTCGTGCGCTCCGTAGGAAAATATCGCACGAAGAAACTACTTCTTGCACCACTCTGTGCTAAGTCTCGCATGCGGGAGTACCCACTTTCGCATGAGAAACCCTTTGAGAGGGTGTTTCCTTGCGTAAATAGGGAAGAAAGCTAACACAAAATAGAAATTTCATGCAAGTCAAAGAACTTCTTTGCGCGAAAGGAAACTTCTTCATGCAAAATTATGCCCCTTCGCATGAGAAAAAGTGGGTAGAATGAACATGAAATCGGTCTGTGTCACATCCAAAAGATTTTGTGTTAGTGTCATTAATGTCTGTAGGATGTCTTGAATGCTTTCTTATCGCATTATGCTTTGATTATCGTGGATTACCAATTATGCTCTGTTGTGTGTGTGTCTTGTAGATTGATTTTCTAGATATTGCATTCAGATCGCATCATCTAGCGATTAGTAGGTTGATAGCTTAGCTAGATGATGCTGAGACAGCACACATTGACACACTAGGTTTGAGCACATTATGTGATATACCTGAGATTTGGGTAAATCATAGACTATTGGGTCCATTGGTTGAGTTTTTCCATTCAGAAATGAACATATTTTACCTGCCGTAGGGGGAGATGACCATTACTCCCAAGGACATACACAGGATTCTCAAAATACCATTTGTTGACGCCAGGGTTGAGTACGAGACATGACCCAAGGTGGGCATAGCACATTTGAGAGAGGTCTCTTAGGATGACCTCGTGATGGGCAGAGCGATCCCATGGGAGGATCTGATTGGTTCATATGGGGGGACTCACAGGTTGCCCGTAGTATTAGCATGCTTCCTTGGATGCTATTTGATGCTAGATCATGGATAGCATGGTCTAGAGTGCGACTGAGGCAGGATGCTACAGCTGATGATGGCATGACCATGACATTATGGATGGGGTCAGTGCATGCTCGCGCACATGTATCATGAGATGCATGAGATCGTCTATCGAGAGGTGAAGAGCATGGATGTAGGAGTCTTTGTGCTATAGATATGGGCGTGGGAGCACCTTATCATCACAAGACCCATTTGCAAGGATATGAGGCAGCCCTTGGAGCCTTACATTTGCTGATATAGAGGCATGGTTACCTAGCCCACGCTAGGTAAGATTGATCAGTGGCGAGTGTAGCTCGATGAGTTGGCGGTCGTAGTGTGGAGACCGTGGAGGCTCACAAAGGCTTGGGATGATGCAGTAGAGCAGTTGAGCCACATGTTCTACTCCATTGCGATGATTGGTCGTACCATCATAGTTATTGAGATTTTCCCGTAGAGGTGGGTATGGCGGCAGTTCGGGCGCCCCCAAGACATCTCACAGGACTACACCATATATGTGAGATTTGTAGATGAGGTGAGGAGAGGTTGGGGTACACCACTGGATCAGGGGCATACCATGATTGATATCCACTCATTAGTCCCAATTCAGTGGGACTATCTTTGAGACATAGTAGATGTCGACGTGACTGCCGAGTACAGGGAGAATTTTGTTACGCATCCTTTTCCTAGGTTTACAGATCTAGTGGGTATGGCAGGCAGAGGATAGGTGGTTCAGCCACAAGTTATATAGCCACAGGTGCAGTAGGGACCGATGCCTCCACCACAAAAAATAGTACAGTTGGGGGTACAGCAGGGTCCCTAACCTAGGACAGTGCAGGTTGAGATCCCCGTATGACAGATGGGGATGGATCCTGGAGCTGGCAGCAGTGGGAGCACTAGGATGTCCTGGAGATGGACTGCAGCGCAGTTGTCTGAGCAGCAGTAGGTACCTCAACAGGAGGAGGCCCAGTAGGAGGATTAGCCTGCGTAGGAGGTAGCACAGGACCCACAGTGGCGCATGTGAGAGAGAGTGAGGCAGCTCACTAGACAGGTGGGAGACCTCACTATATAGGTGGCCATCTACAATGCATGATTGATGGATAGAGACCGGGAGATACAAGATCTCTAAGAGTAGCTCCGAGCGACTCAGGAGGAGGTGCGGCATCACACAACACAGGCCGCATATTACTTTGTGTCATACATAGGTGCGGTGCCTGATGAGGCATCACAGGTGGCTTAGTTCTCGAGCTATGTGAGAGGATTAGAGGGAGCGCAGATGGCACCACCTCCAGATAGGGCCCCACCTCCACCTCCTCCAAGTGATGAGGGAGAGGGCCAGAGTTAGGCTATTTGGATAGACAGATAGATGAGATCATAGGTTATATTTGATGCATGGGCATTCTTGTAGCATATCACCATTTTTGAGATAGATCATGCTTGAGTAGCACCATTTTGTATTTGTATCGACACATTAGATATATATATGAGCTCATCTTTTGGTATCATTACATATTGTATATTGTCTTTTATGAGATGTTTCCTATATGCTTAGATGGTTTAGATGATTAGAATGTATGCAAATGTATGAACATGTTTAGAATAAATGTATGAAATGCACATGTATGATTTAGATGCAAAGATGTATGTATGTAAAAGATTTATGTGAGTGCAATGGAGAAATGAGAATGTAAATGTAATGCATAGGTGAATATGAATTATGTAAATGCAATGTGTAAATGATTATGAATTGTGGATATGAATATGTATATGGTACTAACATCTCATGCCGGATGACAAATTCTAACCAAAGAACATGTGAAGAATCGAGAGAGAGGATCAAACACCTGTGCAGTCATGATGAAACGCAAACAGCGAAGAAGAACTCTCCAAAGTATGAACCCAGAAGAATGCAATGAAGAGAACACCAAATTATTGTCACAATGCAAGTCTAGGATGAAAAATGCAGTCCTATGCTAGATGCAATATGAAGGTGCAGTTCTAGGACATGGTTGTGAGACCCATCGTACATTTATCATCATTGAGCATTTTTTTTTTTGGAACATCAAAGTCGATACAACCCTTATTGGCGCCACAATGGTAAGGATATGAATATGACTTATCATTGGATAAAATGTAGGAATCAAACGTAAGCACCAGAGCACAAAAGCCAAGATGACCTAAACATTGTTTCCAATTAATGTTGCAAGAGTACACCAGTATCGAGGCATTCAAATCCAAGATAACCATGAGTGTGATCATGCATAAAAAAATAGATCAATAGAAAACAAAGCAATAACAGTCAGAGCAATATCAAGTAAGGAGATAGTACCAACCTCACCATGGCGTACAAATAAACAATATCAAGGGATGTGAGGCTATTCCACCTTAGTGCGGGAGCTCTTATCACATACACCTATTGATTTTACGTTGCCAGATCATCAGGACTACACCAACAAGCGGTAGACAAATAAAATATCAATGAAATCCATGAGAATAGACAGCATACAAAGAAATATTCAATCATAACTCAGCATGTTTCAATTTTTACGAATGTGGATGTGTATGAGGTGTTGAAAAACACTGTTGTGCTTGTGCGCGAATTGTGTTTGAATTTTATCAATAGATGTTTATGTTTGAGATATCCGATGTGTGTTAAAAAACACAGATGTGTCCAAAGATAGTGTTAAAAAACATTGTTTATGGTGGTGTTGAAAAACACCATTTTGTGTCAGTAGCGAGTTGTACTTGAGAAATGGCAAGATTAATGACTCGAGTGTAAACCAAAGATATGAGAAAATGGGGAACCCATGCCCCCAAGTAATTATGATTGAAGTGACATATGTTGCGAGGACAAATGAGATGTGATTGCCCCCAAGTGTATGGCGCTGAATCAATGACAAGTCAAGAGGGTTCACAAAGGAACCAGAGTGTCACAAAAGTGACCAAAAGATATGTACAAACTAAAGCATGGAATCATCAGGACTGAGTATCAAAATATAGAGCATGTGAGTATAAATCCAACTATGATGAATGTGAGAAATCTCAATAGAATAGCGACAGTAGGCAAATGCAGTGAGAACCACTGGTGACTGACGTGAGAGAGATGCTCAAATGAAATGATCATTGTATAAGCTATACATCAGTAGGCAGAGCAGTGAGAACCACTGGTGACTGATGTGAAGAAGATTCTCAAGAAGAGACATCTTAGTAAAAGATAAGTGACAATAGGAAGACACAGTGAGAACCATTGGTGACTGTCACAGGGAAGATCCCAAAAGATAATAGGACAGTGCCCCCTAGATCAAGAGGGTCATGCTGAGAATATGACCAGTTTCAATCCATGTGAGTTGGTGTCTTGATGGGAACTAAAAGCAAATGAAAGAAGGAAAGCAGCAATGCAGGAAAGCAAATGCGTAAAGCCAAGAGTTGCTACGATAGATATAGCATTGTAAAACAAGAGGTGCCTGTTTACCAGGTTTTCACCTTCTTGGAAGAAATTTTTTTTTTCTACCATGACACCTGTTTGCCAGGTTTTCATTAATGACACCTTTTTTCTTTTTCTCTTATTTTTGTATTTTTCAATTTTTGTATTTTTTTGTATTTTTGGAATATATGATTTTTTTGGAGATACATGAAAGTGCCTATCGATAGGTTTTCACTAAGATGATCATTTTTTTAGGACTTTTTCAGATTTTTAGGATTTTTTCAGGACTTTTGTATATACATGAGCAATACTGAAGATGTCTCAGCTATAGAACCACTTCAGATGAAGAGCGTTGATGGGCTCTTTGAGTTGTTCTCCTTTAGTAGTAGAGATTTGATAGGTACTAGACCCAAACACTGCAGTAACAATAAATGGACCAAGCCAATTAGGTTCAAAATTTCCTTTCTAGATCTGATGTTGCTAATTCTTAGGGTTCTCCCTCAGAATGAGGTCACCCGCTCAGAATTCCCTTGGTCTAACCTTTTTGTTATAGCTTTTAGACATTCTCTTCTAGTATTCTCTCAGGTGATCGAACACCACTTGGCGACATTCATCAAATAATTCTAGCTCTTGTAGCCAAGATATTCTAGTATCTTCATCAGCAATGAGGCCTTTTAGAGAGACTCGCAGAGAAGGAATCTCAACCTCAATAGGTAGCACAACATCTGCTCCATAAAACAATGCATAAGGAGTAGCCCCTGTTGGTGTTCTTATACTTGTCCTGTATGCCCGAAGAGCTGGATTGATCCGAAGATGCCAATCTCATCTAGATTTATGTACTGTGCGATACAGGATCTTAAGGATTGTTTTGTTGGAAGCTTCCACCTATCCATTACCCTGAGGATAATAGATGGAAGACCAATGTTGAGTAATTTTAAATTTAGAGAAGATCTCTCTCAAATCCATATTTTAAAATTGTCCCCCATTATCTATGATAATCGATGAGGGTATACCATGCTTGCAGATGATGTAATTGAGAATAAACATTGCTACTATTTTTCCACTGGCAACGGTGAGAGGGACTGCCTCCACCCACTTAGTAAAATAATCCATAGCTGTAATGATAAACTTATGTCAATTGGAGGACAAGGGGTAGATTTGACCCACAAAATCAAAGGCCCATTGTTGAAATGGCTAGAAATTAATGAATGGAATCAACTCCTTGGCTGGAGCATGAATCAGGTTTTCATGTAATTGATATTGTTTGTAGGACTTAGCAAACTATGTTGCTTATTTTTCCATATCTGGCCAGTAGTAACCAGCTCTAATAAGTTTACAGGCCAATGTCAGGCCGTTAGAGTGTGACCCACAGATGCCTTCATGCACCTCTACTAATGCTTGTTTGGACTCATCAGGTTCTAAACACCTAAGGAGGGTACCATCTAGACCACGTCTATACAAGTCATTAGCGATGATGATGAACTATGAAGCACTGAGGATTATGTGACATTTCTCATTCTAGGAGTAAGTGTCCATAATAATCTGGTCACATAGGTAGGAAAATATGTGGTGGTAGCGGGATGAGTCATGTCCTATGAGAGAATAGATCATACAGGAGTCAGGGGAGTCATAGGCTGGGTAGCGTAACATCTCCACCAGGAATTCATGTCTAAAATCATTTTCAGGAATTTGCAGCATACAGGCAAGGGTAGCCATGGCGTCTGCCACTTTATTATCTACTCTCAGAACTTGTTGAAATGTGATATGAGTAAAATATTATTTGAGATCATCAACCAACCATTTATAAGGCACCGGCTTGTCATCCCTTGTCTGATAGATGTCATTGAATTGATTGATGACCTATTGTGAATCTCCAAGAATATTTAATTCATCTACGCGCCACTTAAGGGTGATCTTCATGCAATTGATGAGGGCTTCATACTCAACAATGTTGTTTGTACAAGGAAATAACATCTTGTATGATTTGGGTAATGAGTACCTTTGAGGTGTAATGAAGAGTATCCTGGCACCTGACCCCTATTGGGTAAATGAACCATCAAAAAACATAGTCCATGAGCGATGTGTAAGAAGTAATATGGACTCATCTGGAAATTCAATGTGCAATGGTTGATGATCAACTAGAGGTGCCTCTG
>MU224596.1:10627-34887 GCA_018584345.1 Thuja plicata | reverse complement strand
GGGTAAATGAACCATCAAAAAACATAGTCCATGAGCGATGTGTAAGAAGTAATATGGACTCATCTGGAAATTCAATGTGCAATGGTTGATGATCAACTAGAGGTGCCTCTGCCAACTGATCTGCTATTGCTTGGCCTTTAATGGCTTTCCTTTCAACATATTCAATGTCAAACACATTGAGAAGCATGTCCCATTTAGTTAGTCTACCTGTGAGGGTAGCTTTACTGAGTAAATATTTGAGAGGGTCAATTTTAGCAATTAGACGTGTAGTATGAGCCAACATATAGTGTCACAATTTTTGTGAAGAAAATACCACTACAAGGAAAGCCTTCTCTATAGTAGAGTATTTCATTTCATATGACACCAAAGTCTGACCAATGTAATAGATAGCCCTTTCTTTCTTGTGCTGGTCTTCTTGAGCTAATAAGATACCCAATGATGTATCCGTAGTAGATATGTAAAGTATAAGTGGCTTCCCATGAATGGGAGGCATCAAGATTGGTGGGTTCACAAGATACTATTTGATTTGTGTGAACCCTTCATCACATTCTTTGTTCCACTGATAAGCCACACCCTTGTGCAGAGTCTTGGTAAAAGGTTGGGACTTGTCTACCAGTTGAGAGATAAAACACCGGGTAGACTGCAATCGGCCCTAAAGACCTCTCATTTGTCTGATATTTTTAGGTGGTGACATTTTCAGAATAGCTTGTACTTTTGCGGGATCTACTTCAATACCTTTAGCAGAGATGATATAGCCAAGTAGTTTGCCAGATGTTATGCCAAATGCACACTTCTTAGGATTAAGTCTCAGACTGAATTGTTCCATATGATCTAGTATAGGACCTAGATCAACAAGATGTTTCTTTCGGTGCATGCTCTTAGCCAAAGTGTCATCCACATAATCTTCCATTGTTTTATGCATCATGTCATGAAATATAGTGGTAACTGCTCGTTGATATGTAGCACCAGCATTTTTGAGTCCAAAGGGCATGACATTCCAACATAAGGTGCCCCAGGCACATGTGAAAGCTATTTTCTCTTGGTCCTCTGGAGCAATTTTTATCTGGTTATAGCCAGAGAAACCATCCATTAGTGAATACATTTCATATCCAGCTGTCATATCTATGATCATATCAATATTAGGTAATGGAAAATCATCCTTAGGACATGCCAAATTCAAGTCTCTGAAGTCTGTGTAGACTCTTATAGATTTATCATGTTTTGATACTAGAACAATATTAGAGATCCACTCGGCATAATCAATTACTCTGATAAACACTGCCTTAAGCAATTTCTCCAATTCAGCTTTGACAAGTAGGGCTACATGTGGATGCATTTTGTGAAGCTTTTGCTTGACTGGCTTAACGCCTGGTGCAATAGAAAAATGGTGGATGATTAGATTAGGGTCTAATCCAGGCATATCTAAATATTTCCATGCAAAGTTAATCTTTTTGTTTCTAAAGAATGTAGTGAGTTCCTCTCTTTCTGCCTCTGATAGTGATTGTGCCAAAAGAATAATCTGAGGTTCTGCCTTTGTACCCAAGTTGATAGGTTGAGTTGGCTCAATAAGAATAGATGATCTTTCCTGAAAATGAATTGGGAGGGCATCAAGTATCTCATCGTCAGGCACCTCAGAGAGGTTTTCACCTTTGGATACGTCTTTTATTTTAACTGTTTTAGGCTCTGATACTACCAAAAGGTGGTTTTCACCATCAGAGCGCCTATTTTTTCTTCTTTTTTTTTGTGACTAAGATACTTGATGTCCGCCTTGGTCATATTGACACTTGCTTCACTAGTAGGAAACATTATAGGTTCGACAACATGTAGGTAACATGCAAGAGCGTAATCATTCTAGAATGTAAGGACTTCATTAGATGGGGAGGTAGAGTTCCAGTCTATAAGCTCAGGATGACGAAGTGAAAGAGGAGTGACAGGTTCAAGTGTGTTCATGGTATAATCGTCAAAGGCATGGACAAGTAAGTTGAGACCCAAAGCGATCTCATCCAAAGGTATAGTTGAATTCCTTTGATTCCTAACGACCATAGTAGATGACATGTTAACACCTAGGGAGTCAAACTCATGTGACCCTACACTAGACTGTTCACCTACTTTGAGAAGGTTTTCATAAGCATTAGCTGTATCTATATCTCTATCAGAAGTGGCATATGACAAGCTTTCAAACTCATATTCATGGGAGTGTATTTCATCATTAGATCTCATGTCAAGAACATGAGTGAAATCAACTCTTTGTCCCCGTTGGGATGGGTTCTTTCTAGAACCTCTGCTATAGTTAGATGAACACCTTTTGACCTAGGTACCTCACTAGTGTTTGTAGCATCAGCCACCTCTTGTGTAATAAGAAGTGACTGGAATTCCTGGTCAAACTATTCTTGAAAGTGTGGTGGTATGTATAAATCATTATGATGACCAGGATTCAGAGTATATATTTCTTTCTATTCTTCATAAGTCAATGGAGCAATGGAAGTGGTGGTATCAGAATCGCTATCAGTGTCTACTGTACTGACACATGGTACAAAGTTATCTGGCTCAGCAAAGAATGCTACCAGGTCTGGTGGAATAGGATAAGGAAAAGTATCCTCATCAAAGCTGTCTTCAGGTTTTGCAATTTTAGGTGTTTCTTTAGGTGTTGGTTTCTTATCTTCTCAAGGTACAAATTTATTTATTTCCAATTAGAATGTGAGTTTTTGGAAGCCTATACCTATAGAGTTGTGTGTCCTATGACAAATGGATTCAAGTGGTGCAATCAATACCTTATGATTCGCACATATGGGACCATCTCCTTTGTAGCCAAAATGTTTCATAATAGATAAACCTTTGCCATATTGCTCAGGTTTTATGTCATAAGGAGGTGTATTTTCAGAATTGTCTTCTCCTTTATAGATCCAAGCTTTGATAGCTCTATTTTTAGCTTCCTCTTCTAATGGTACTATGGCTTGTACAAAGGTGCCATTATACTTTGTTGAAGGAGGAACTGTAGAAGGTTTAGTGCTCTTAGAAGGTCTCCCATAAGAATGGGGAGACAAAGGAAAAGATGTAATAGACAATACAGGTCCAATTTGATATCCTCCCATATTAGTTTCTTTGAGAGTCAAGTTCTTTTCCATTTCTTTTAATTTATCCTCAAGGATTTCAATAGATTCTCTGTTGGTAGGCACAAGGATGTCAACAAAATTGGTGAGAGCATTGCAATCATAGCATGTATTAGCAAGCGCCGGGGGTTGGAATAAGATTATTGAAACCCCTGGGCAGCTTTCATTACATTTCATTCAACACCCCCCCACTATAGACGGCTTGGCTGGCGAGGGGATAGGGGCTGGCCCCACTACCACTACCATGGCCCCTCTCTAATCTACCCCCCACCCACCCCTATCAAGGCCCGGGGTGGGGGGGAGGCCCCTACTATTCTAAGGGCCCCTCCCATGCAGTGGTAGGGGCTGGTTGGAAAGGTTATGATGCCCTCACTATAACTAGTGCTGGGGCCCTACCTTTCCCTATAGCCCTACCTCTATAGAACGGGGATAGGAATGGTGAATGGAATTCAGGATTTGGCCCCAACTGTTTGACAGATTCCCATGTGTTATGCACCCATTCGCCACTTTGTTCTCAACTGCTCCCCCACCCCAAATAGAGTTGAGTTGAATACCGGTGCACCGGGAAGCACTTCTTAGAGCAATGTTTGACTTGCATGTGTTGAGCATATAGTTAGCGTTCATTCTGAGCCAGGATCAAACTCATTTTTTGAGTATGATTCTTTTTGATACAATAGGCATTGAATCGACTAAACCGCCCAATGAATAGTAGGGCCCATAATAGCAACCACATAGAATTGGCCTGCATGTTCACCTACAAGGGAATAATAGAATAATAGGGCGGGCACCCAGTTTCTATACATAACATGTCCCCGCCCTCTATTGTATTATTCGTGAAGATTCTATACATCCTAGTGCCATGGTAGGGGGCTACCGGAGCCCTACCATTCAGCTAGGTTAGCCCGTAACCTGAATGGAAACATAATTGCCCTACTATTCTAAAGGGGCCCCACCCCACTTAGAATAGTAGGGCCATATACCTCTGCACCGGCAAGCCCTCTGCACCACCAAGTGCTAATCTACCTACAGGCCCTCTGCACTGCCCTTTATTAATCGCCCTCCGGGGGTAAGCGATAATCAATCTACCGGTTCAGCTAAGGCAGATGGATGGGCCCCTACTATTCTAAAGGGCATTGAGTTCCCCCTACAATTCTATGGGCGATGGGCCCCTACTATTCTATGGCGATCGAGATTCGCTATTGAGCTCTCCCTCAATAGGGAGTTCTAGCTAGAGGATGGGTAAGCCTAAGATGAGAGGATGGGCCCCTACTATTCTATTATTCAGGTGGGAACTAGAGCATGTTACGTAGATAATCTAGTGCGTGCACCGGTCCCCTTTCTAAGAATGTGCGTGCATGCAGAGGGCCCTTATAAGCCTATTGGGGTAGGGCCATGTCAAATAGTAGGCCCTTAGAAAGAATAGTAGGGGCTGGTGCAGAGGAATATTAGTTTCCGGGGTGGATGAAACCAAATTCTCTACTCTATAGAACTATAAATCGGACAGCCATAAAATAGTAGGGGTCGGGCCCCTACCATTTTCTAGGATGTATAGAATTGAGTTTGGGAGAACTGCTGGATGGGAAGGAATGCCCTCTATTCTATCATTCCCTAGCCTTCCCATGCCCTATATTCTATCATTCTGGCCCGCCAATATAGAGATAGGGCTCCCTACCATTCTATAGGCATGCCCTACCATTCTCTAGGGATTCTATACGTAACATGCCCGCCCCTACGGCGCCTCAACTCAACTCAAAATAATGGATTATTGGGGAAAGCTGCCCTATTGTCTCTTTAGCCTTGGTTTTTTGTTCGGCCTTCCGGATGCAAAGTATGTTCATGTCGATGTGGTTCAGAAGTTAGAGTACCTCTCGCTTCAAGCATGAAGATCTTATCCTGGTTCGAATTCCATTCCCATCAATATCCTGGTTTGATTGGTTGAGGGCATGAATCCGGTCGTGCTTCTTTTAGTATTATTCCACTGTAGTAGGGTTGTGTATTCCACTGTTAGAGTAGGGTTGTGAATGAAATGGAATTGGCCCTTTCTCTATATGGGGAAGAAACTTTAGAAAGATGAGATTCTATACGTGATATGGTTGCAGCGGCATTAAAAGGAGGGCCCCTTGCCTATCAATTCAAGGGGGATAGGGCCCATTTTTTGGTAGGCGGGGGTGCCTAAATGGACAAAGCAGAAATCATTCTGGGAGCCCCCCTCTATATAGTTCTCCCTCCCATCCTAGAACTTCCTAATGTAGAGTGAAGTGTGGAAAGAAGCGTAAACAATCAACTATTCGATTGGCATGCCGCTTCAGCTCTTCCTATCTTTTGGCATGTTGCTGGGGAGTCCCCTGCTAGCCTTTATCTGTTTAGGGAATATCTACTATTATGCTATTAATGGTAGTATTTGTGTGTTGCTGAATGGTATGAGTGGTGTTGGTTGGTGGTGTAATAGGGTATGAGGGTGTCCGTCGGTGATGCCTGTTGCCCTACCATTCTAAAGGGGACTGGTTCACTCTGAGTTCTAGATCTATAGATGTTGGAGCGGTTCGACCCCCTACCCACATTCATTATGGCAGGGGCCAACCAACTATAGCCTTATAAATAGTAGGGGGGGCATAGTAGGCCCTTGAGAATAGTAGGGGTCGCTGTTTTCTTTGCCAACCATAGCCTATCTGTATATAGCCCAGGGCATCCCCTTGTTCCATAGTAGGGGGACGCTACCATAGAATTTGAGGGGCATCCCTCTCCCTCTCCCTCTCTAATAGGCCTGCAGGGGTAGGGGCCCCCCTTCTATATTATTGTAGGGGCCCCCTGGTAGCCTATTATTTTCACTGATCCCCTTCAATTATCACCCAAACTTCAACATGGAAGGTGATGCCACACTGATCTATACGTCACATGAGCCTAAATAAACAATAGGCGGTATCTGGAAAAGAGGTTAGGGAAAGTTTTCAGGTGAATGCCTTTAGAATAGTAGGGGGTAGATGGGTGGATGATAGTTGGCATGTTACATATAGAATCATCGGGGTAGAGGTTCCGGTCCTTCAAAAAGTAGGGCCCACTCAGATATAGAGCTATTCCTCTGCACCACCCATCGAACTAAAGTAGCTTCCAACTAATCTACAATTATTATTGGGGGGGCCTGCGCTGATTCATTATCCTATTCTAGCAAGTGCCATTAATCCTGGTGCAGAGGCCCTAACTTCAGAACCTTGGAATGGGAACTTAATGCACTGGTGGTATGTGGAAGGGACAACTTGCATTTCATGGATCCATGGCCTTCCTAGAAGAATATTGTATACCAAAGGAATGTCAAGCACTTGACAGATAACATCATGTTCAACAGGACCAACTCTTATTGGCAAAACAACTAGCCCCTTGGATTTACATTCTTCCTCATCATAGGCTTTAATGGTAATCTTTCTGTGAGCATCAATGCAATCTTCACCATAGCCCAACTCAATAAGGAAACTAGTAGAGAAAATATTTAGACCAGTGCCATTATCTATGAGAACATGACGAACACGCTTGGGACCAATCATGACTTCAATGTGCAGCAGGTTATTATGCGGGTGACTCAAAGAATGGTCATCTTCTTCAGAGAAAGACAAGTAATGTGAGGAGGGAAAGTGACCTACCATAGATTGAAACCAGTCAAGATCAAGATCCTTTGGGACATTCACCTCAGTGAGGGCTTTGTCTAGGATTTCCCTGTGAGAAGGGGAGATTTTTAGGAGCTGAAAAATAGTTATTTGAGCATTAGTACGTTGCAATTGATCAAGAATGCTATAATTGGTAGCATTAGAGGAGGAACCCACTTTGGGATTCTTAGTAACATAGTCAACCTTAGCGTTGTCTGAAGGTTGAGTTGATGTAGATATAGGAGGCTCAGGGCCTTTGAGAATGATTTTAGCATGAGATTGAGTAACAACATTAGTGCTAACTTGAGACTGTACTTGTTCAGAAGACTAAGATGCAGACCCTCACAAAATGAAAGGCATTTTAGACTTAGAAGTATCTTCTTTTCCCTTGAGAATGATGACATTACAGTATTCGGTATCAACATGTTCAACCATATTAATGACATTGTCATTATTGGTGTAAGTATAGTTGTCCTTAGCATCAGTATTTTTGCTTTTGGGTGATTCACCTTTTCCATGAGGAGGAAATGGGTCCTTGAAAGCTTGGTGATCAGAATTTTATTTGTGACCTCCCACAGCAATAACCTTACTATCGATGAGATCCTATATTTATGGCACAATTTAAAACAAGTACCTATTTTATGACCTTTGTTTTGATGAAAATCACAATAAGCGGATTCATTCCACCAAGGGAGTCTTGGTTGTGGATCATAAGGTCATGGATTATCCAATGGAGTAAGTAAATGATTGTCTACAAGAGTCTTGTAAACTGCCTTGAGAGGTTCTCCTAAAGGACTGAATTCACACTTGGGCCTAGGAGCCCAAGATTTAGACCCAAAAAATTGTGAAGTACTTGGTTTAGATTCTACCGTAGCCTTTTCAGTAGCTTTGGCCGCTTGCATCATGGTAGTGAGATTAAAGGTAGCCTTGGAAGGCTTAGCAGTCACATTGTCTACAACACCATCATTCACAACATTTTCATTCTTGTTGGGAAATTTGGATTTATCTTTGTTTGAAGAAGAAGACCCTTTTTGTTTTCCTTGTGTAAGGTCAATTCTCCTTTCTTGATCATAAATGTCTTGATTCTTATAGCTTGTTTAATCATGTCATCAAAGGTTAGAGGACCTTGTAGCTGTACTTGATACCCAAAGTTGGGAAGAAGATTATCAAGAAAGATGTCGAACTTTTCAGATTCAGGTATCTTGCAATAATATCATGTATAGAGTTGTCTCCATCTTTGGAGGAATGCCAAGAAAGATTCCCCATTATTTTGTTTCAAGTTGCAAAGATCTCGAATGTGAACCGGATGTTGGATGTTGTGAGAATAGTGTTGTAGAAATAAATTGGCAATTTCATCAAAAGTTCTGATGCCAGTTGGCAGTCTAGAAAACCATTCCATAGCTGATCCTCCCAAGCCACATGGGAAAAGATGAATAAGATAGGTCGTATCATGCATGAATTCCATGGAGAGAGCACCAAATTCTCTCAAATGGTCTTGAGGGTCAGATGTACCTAATTATTTGTCATATTTACAAAGTTCAACTCCTTTGGGAAAAGGAGGCATGTGAAGATCTTTATCAAATGGGAAAGGACAAATGATTTCCAACATGAATTGTGTGACAGGTTTGTCTTTCTCTTTCACGAGTTGAGAAAGTTGCTCTCGCATAGTTTGCATTTCTTTTTGCAAACGAGAATTTTTAGTTTCTTCCTCTTTCTCAATAAGTGTCTCTACCTTGTAATTAGAGGGAAGTTTAGCACCTTGGGTGGCTAATTTGAGAAGGTATTTCTCTTTCTCTTCTTTCATTAGGACCGCCATCATTTTCATGAAGTTTTTATCATTGCCGACCTCTATGACATCCTCTTGGGTTATTTCCTTCTCTTCTTGATGAGGAAGATTTTTAGTGTGGGTGAAAATGGGTCCACCCATTTGACTATGATCTGCCATATTGCTAGAATGTAAGGATTCAAGATGTAAAAATTTAGTATGAAAAGATTGAGTGTTCTCTGAATGTGATTCTTCTTGGAATAAAGGATTTCAAACCCTACTAAGATCCATAATAAATGGCCGTTTAGTGTAAGGTCATCGTACCGGGGAAGGAGATCAAGATGATTCCTCACTAGATGTAGCCGGTGATGGTGTGGAAAGTATAGATTCATCTTGATTGATTGAAGGATACGTTTTGCCACTTCAAGTTGTGACAGTCATAGACAAAGTTTTGAACAAAGAAAGTGACCTAGGACCAAACTTGAAACTGTCTCAAAGGTTGCACAGAATGTGCCAAAGGGTGAAGTATCCTTGGTGAAAATTGTCTAAGATGAGGCTTAAACAAGCCAAGAGATGACTATTGCAACACAAGGCATGACAACACAGTTGAAATAGATCAAAAAGACATGAGACAAGACCAGTTTAAGCAAGAATCACGTAGTTCTCAACCCAAGAAACTTTGTCTATGACTATGTAGAGATGAATGGCACAAAAATAGACCCATATCAGAGACCAGATTTGATAGAATTATAACTAAATGATAGGTTTTAACTTGCTATTTTGGACAAAGGACTGCAGTTTTGCATGACAAAATGGTATTTCGCGCGAAGATTCTCTCTGAACCATGTGAAGAAATGCTTGCTTTGCGCGAATAATGACACCAGTTGACAAAATATAGACTGATAGAAAATGCACTTTTTGCAAAATGTCACGTGACAGTGTACTACATATCACGTGAAGATTCTCACCGACTGATGTGAAGATTGCAAAATTTCATGTGAAACTATACGAATGGTGAAAAAAGGATGTTTAAAGAATTAGACTGTTAGGACCAATTTGCATTTCCCAAGATAAATCATGCTATTTTTTGATAGATAGTTCAAGTTATAGATTGTTTTTGACATGTTCAAGATTGACAATTTGTGTGTTTTTTTGATAGTTTCGATTGTTCAAGTGACACACCCACGCAAAACACATTAAGCAGAATATTTATAGTACCAGAACAAGGACATTACAATCCTAAGATAGCCAGGACAATAGCTATTGAATCCCCACTTGAACCAAAGTTCAACTATGCTTGCTCTTAGCGGATAACTTAGAATCTTCGAAGAACGGGCTCCTCCTTACATATGCACTCAATTCTCAAGCATACCAAGCTTTGGACCCCAAAGGAATTGCTTCCCAAAGGGCTGTTATCTCTACTAAAAGTTGTAAGAATGTGGGGCATCTTAGTCCGTCTCTGACCTTCCGTGCCAATAGATAGAGGGTTTTTGGAAAACTAGAATAGCAGTTTGTAGTAACGACATCCATTCAGGTGGTTGTGATCAAGTCATTTTCCCAATAAAGGGGGCTCTCCCAATCCGTTCAAAGCAAGGCTTTCACCTTAACAATGTCGGGAATTTAACGCACCACTAGGGTACTGGAGGAGATTTTGGTTGCCATAACGAATTCACACCTGTCTATTGTGACATTAATCACAATAGTATTTTTTGTATACCGGTTTGGAAGGGCTTGGCTTTAGCCTGTTACTGGTTGGGCATCTACTCTCACCAGCTATGCTAAAGCTCTTGGGAGGTAGCCACTCTAGAAGAATCACATGAATTTCTCTTACACCCAAGATCCATAAAGGCGAGGGGAGAGGATACGTTCATGTAGTTCTTAGGATTATAATCTAAAAAACACTTCAATCACACAAGACAATGATTCATTTTAAGCACCAATCGAAGTGTGTTTTAACTACTGAAAATAGATATAAGAAGTTGTGAAAACATGCAAGGTCTTCGACAAACGTCTGACAATAAAACCTATTAGTAGTTTGTAATGCCTTTTTTCATATCAACATCCTGCAATAAACATGTCAGAAGTTTATAATGACTTTCTTTGTCTCAGCATCCTGCAAACCACTATTATGATATTTCAAAAGATAAAATCAAAGAAACACAAATGTCAGAAAATAGCAGGTGGTTAGAAAATTGAGGTAAAAATATATCAAATTGAAAGCTCTGGTCTGTAATTTCACATGATAAAGTATGCTAGATCACATGAAGAAGTTCTCTAAGCCACGTGAAGAACTAGAAAGTTCACGTGAGATGAAAAGAAATTTCACGCGAGATTAAAATAGAACCTGTACGAAAGTACAGATAGAATGCAAAAAATTGAAAAATATGAGATGAAATGAGGCCAAAAAAGAAATGTAGCTGCCCCACAGTGGGCGCTAGAAATGTATGTGTTAATTTTGGCCTTGTTAATCAACCACACACTTCAACATAGTCCTTCTTCACCAGGTACACACAGGAATGAATATGAGATTATTCATCTTTCCTGCCTACATGATTCGACCTGTTGCCTTCTATCCAAATGGGGTTTTTGAAATTGCTCTCAGAACGAGAGGTTCACAACCATGGACCAATCTAGGAACGAAGGAATTGCATTGATGAATGCAATACAATGCAAGATTATACTAAGAAATGAAATATGAGAGATTAAGCTAAGACATGATTTCAATGCAATTAGTCTAAAAATTCAAACTATCTTATTGCAATATGAAATTTATTCTATATGAGATTAGCGAGTAAAATGAGACAATAATTCAGTATTCTAACAATGCAAAAGTGAGTGGGGGTTTTGAATGAAGAATGAGAGTTCTTTTATAGACTCAGAGACTGTTCAGAATGGAAAGTTTCCCTTTTGAAATAAAGCAGATAGAAAAGCCAGTTTAAAATAGAAATCTTTATTGAAAAGAATTCAATAAATTGTTTTCTCTTTGCTTTAGCTATTTTCTTTCTTTGATTTAATTGTTTCTCTCTCTTTAAAGCAGGATTAAAGAGAAATTTCCAATTCTGAACAGAAGAAAGCTTTTTGAGAGATTATCTAATTAATTAAATAAATATGACCTCATAATTGCTTTTTCTCAATTATCTGAATAATTAAATTCAATTATTGAAAATGAGGATATTTGTTTAATAATTAAATATTGTTTTAATTCCTTTTCATGTGTCTCAACTAAACAGGGTGAATTTAATTTAATTAAAGTGCTAGGACTTTATTAATTAAATTAATTTGATCATCAGGTTTGTTTAGCCAATAGATATTTAGGAATTAAATATAATGTATGATTAATGCAGATTTAGGATTTTCTACATTTGACACTCAGGTCGAGTAGAGTCAGTTAAAAACTCAGAATTGCCTAGTACAATAGGACTTTGATGATTTAGAAGAAAATGCAACAAAATTGGTTAAGGTTGCAAGATGCCAATTTTGGGGTGTTACATATATGAGTGATAATAAATTGAATTCATCAGAGTTTGTCTAGTATTGCTTTAAGATATTTTATGAGAATTTAAGGGAGAGAGAGAAATTAATATAAGAAAACATCCAATACGGTCAGATAATTGCACATAGAAATTTAAGAATGCTAGAATATTTTATTGGTTGAGTAGGACACATAAGAAAAGTAATGTCAAACATATTTGGATTTTTTTTTAGGCTGGACATGGTAAAGGAGAACACGATGGTGCCGGTGTATGTGTTAAGAGAGCCCTGTGTAGAGAGAAACTCAAATTTGAGGAAAATGAAAAATATAAAGATGCACGTGTAATTGTTGAGTGGTGTAAAACAAGTTTGTCTACAGGATCAAGTCAGAACTCTACAATCAGGCGTTTCTACTGTCTAGTTGAAGAGAATTATATCCTTTCAAGATATGATTTTTATACAATTAGCGGGTGTGCTAAATGGCATTCATTTATGAGTTCTAATTCTAACACTTGGACTATATGGACTAGGGAGCTTGCATGTTTTTGTCAATTTTGTGTTGCAGGTGAATGGGAAGAATGCGAGCATATGGAATGGGTTTAAGAATGGCAACAAAAATCCTCAACACCTAGTGAGCCACAAGATCAAGATGACATAAGAAATGAAGACTTAAATCATGCATTTGCATTTGAATATTATGATCGTGTTTCAGACCTCATAGAACCTAGTAATTTCATTCAATTTCTTGTAAAAATTTAAACTATTTTATTAATCTATGTCATCTGATTTATTATTGTATTAGAATTATATGTCTAAGAAATTTTATTTGTACATTTACTTAATTTTTTTTGTAGGACATGTGTATGTTGTTGTTGCACCCAAGGATAATGAAGAGCAGACTGATTATTGGCTAGCTCAATGTGTACAACCTAAGAAAAAGTTGATATGTCATGAAGTAGATGATGATGGTTTTGAGTATCCAATTGGGTCTGTTGTGGTTGTTGGTACATGGCTACACAAATACCTAACAAGAAGGAATGGTTTTCCAGCTTTTGAAGACCACCAATCAGAAAAGAAGATTATATATTATTCTCATTTGGTAGTGGCAAAAAATATTAAATTGAAAAGATACAAAGGGAGACCTTCTAATAAAATATTATGGACACTTTCAATGGAAGACTATGAGGCAATCATAGATGCATTGCAGAAAAGAGAGGATGTTGATGGGACATTAGGTTGAATCAAATGTATACATGTAAGTTTTTGTTAATTAATATATTTTTATATGTAGACATGACTTATTTCAAGTATCATATATGTAGAGCTAATTTATTTGGTTTTCAAGTGTCAAGTATAACTGTATGTAACATGTCAGACTGCAAATTGTGCAATTTACAACTTTTGGCTAATCAAAGTTGTAATACTAGGCAAGTTCAATTCATTTATCTAACTTTTGGATCCTATAAATGAATTTTACATTTAAATGCATATATTCTAACATTTCAACATTCATTTTTATGATGCAGGATCTAGAAGAACATGTAGACATGAAATATTTATGAAGTTGAATCTACACTTGTATTCGTCCAAGTTTGATTTTATAAAATACATGAACTATTGTTGAAGTTCAATGTACACCTATAAATTCATCCAATTTTGTCAATTACAATTTATGTTTAATTTAATTATAATTGAATTTAATTATTCAAGTATGTATCCATATTTCATAGTTCAAATTAATTTATGTCATGGTTTTAAAAGATAGATGGTGTTTTTATAGTTAATCTTGAAGTCAATACTAGTTACATTTATATATTATTTCATGTTAATTAAAATCAATTGCTCTTGTCAATTACATGAAGAAATAACTACTATTAATGATAAGATTATGTTATTGATATTTAATTACAATTGATTACATGTAAACTCACATATATCTAGATTCAAATCACAAGTAAAAATGATAAAAAAAGTCCTATAACTTATAATAACAATTCATGATAACACAAGTCCAAATAACATGATATAAATAATACGATAACAAGTCCTAATATAACACAAGTCAAAATAAAATGATAAAAAGTCATGATACCATTTATAATGGGTGTGTCATCATACAATAACACAGTCTAACTATCATAACAAAGTCTAACATGTGAAAAAGAGTATAACATCTCCATCATATATAATATAACAGGGTCTAACTCTGCTTGTATAGTTGATTTTCACTCCTCTTTACTCCACGTGAAGGTGACTGGGATGCACCATCGTGCTGCACCTCGTCCTACTGTACATTTATAAAATATCACATCAGAAAACCAAGTGTGTTTAATTCAAATGACTTGTATAATTCATTTAAAAAGTAAAAGTAAGATTAATGAACATAATTTAAAATTTTACCTTATGTCCATGTGGTGTAATGCGCTAAGTGGGACAAGGAGGTCCACTCTCACCAACATCAAACATTGATGCAGTCAATGTTAGGATTGAATAATACTGAGAGGGGGGGTGAATCAGTATTATAATAGTTATTTGAATTCTTTAACCACTTGAACATTAACCATACAATTGCAGTAAAGGAAAGAACATAAATAAATAACACATAACTCGTAACACCATGATTTATTTATGAGGAAATATTGGCCAAGGGAAAACCCCAGTGGGGATGATACCCACAAGCATGCACTAAAGTATAATGTCCCTATAAGGAGACCTAGCCCTGTTAGGAGCTGAATATTACATAGTACATTTCCCTATTAGAGGAATAACAACCCTGTTAAAGGTTCACAACACCCTATTAGCGACTAATGAGCTTACAAATATTACAATGTAAATCTATTACAAAAGGTTCTCAGTCATGAACAAAAACAAGCATCACATATACTTTAATAGTTCCTTTATATTTCTTCCATTCTTTGTTCTTCCATTCGCATGTCTTCTCTTTACTTTACTCTTCTACATGTGCCACAAATTCTTTCACACAATCTTTACAAAAAGATCTTACATATATATCTTTTAACTTTACAAAGTCGACTCTTAGAATGAATATTACAAACAATACTTAGTCGGCCTTCAATACAGAATACATTTAATATATTAAATATCAAATTCATAGTTAGCACTCTTTCATAATCAATGTATAGACTATCAATAACAAAAATACAACTTTGATTCCCTGGAGTCCAAGTCATACTCCCTTATTCTTCTTTGTTGTCCAACTGCTCTGTGTCGCTGTTCTCTATTGTTTGTCTCTCTTCAAATCCTTATAACTTATTATAAACTTAACCAAATCCAAATAAATCTTAGATGCATGTCAAACATACTTCATACTATCTTCCACTAAGCTCGCATGCCTTAATTCATCGATCTCTGTCTTTGATATCCAAAACAATACTGTACCTTTGTTTCTATACTTAGTCAATTTTGGACATACCAAAACTTAACTTCAAAACAATCAATATTCAACCTAGATGAGTTTCCATAAATGACAACCAAAAAATGAATCATATTACCCAAATTTATCACTTGCCAATAATCTCTCCCTTTGGCATTGATGGCAACACTTAACAACAAAAAAAACTAAGTGTTCCAAAAAATAGTCTCTCTTCTCTTCTTCATTAATTTTTGTTCTCTCTTCTCTTCTTTCTTCATTTTTTTGTTCTCTCTTCTCTTATCTCCCTTTGAAAATAATGAAAAAGGTGCATACAGATAAGTATCACTTCTTGCTCACTAGCTTTAGAATTTCTTGGAAGGAATCTTCCAAAATCTTCACTTCAGTGCTCCATGTCTTAAACAAAATCTCACTTATATGAATCAATCCATTCAATGCAAAAGATATAGTTTCAACATTTTTCAAGTCTATGGGTAGGCCTTTAGCTAATGAATCTGTAGTCTTTTCTAGATCTATCAGATGTGCCTTGAGTATTGATAGCTTCGGAGTGATGATGTTCCTCAGCAAATTAAATTTGTTTAGTACTCTCTCCTCATTCTCCAATACATTGATCTTACCCAATATCTTTGTCACTTCTGTGTCTAACTCTATAGTGGACTGTGAAGATGTTTCACAACCATCCATTAATCTATTCAAAGTTGCCCTTTCCTTGGCAATAATACCTTCAACATCTTGAATGTGTCTGATAGGATTCATGTTGTACCCAAATAACTTTCTCCCATGTGAAATGCAGTTCTTTGCAATTACCAAACAATTTTTCACAACTCCTAAGTCCCATGAGATGGACTTTCATACCTTTATCAACTTCTTCTCTTCATATGTTTTCTCTACTTTCTCCTCTGCGATCTTCAACAAATTTTCAAAGTGGCCATCAAACTCATCAAGTGTGACTTTCAAGTTCTCGATATCATCTTTGTTTTGGAATACTAAGGGTACTGGAAGCAATTTATTCATAGTATCAATAGCTCTTGAAATCACCTTTGTTTTCTTATCTCCTTTCTATACTGATTTCTCATTTGCTTTGTTTAGTATGCTGAATGCCAGTTTCACCAGTTCATCTTCATCCATATTATCTACATTTACATTACTACTTGCCAACAATAAGCTAGATGGAAAAGTTACATCTTCCTTCTCATCTTCATTTTTCTCAGTTTTCTTTCCTTCATCCTCTTTCTTCTCATCTTCCTTATTCTCCTCTTCCTTGTCTGGTTCATCAACAATAGAAGTGTCCATGGTTTCTGCAAAAGGATCTTTCTCATCTTGTGAGGGGTTTAGTGTTATTGCCACACCAAAAACATATAAATCTACATTAGTGTCTCTTTTACTCTCTTCATCATTAGTCTCTATGTTCTTTATGCTGTCATCCATACCCAATTGTGTAGGTAAATCTATTTTAGGAGGGTGGGGCTTGACAAAAGTAGTTCTCAACAATATCTTCTCAAGTGCCTTCTGAGTTTCCTCAGTTACTTCATTATATTTCCTTGGCATTATCTTTAGTAATCTGGCCTTTTTCCTCAACAGGGGTTTCAATTCTTTGACTATCATATCTCTCTCTTGTACAGATAACATAGGTAGCATGTCATCAATCTCTTTGTTTCTAATCTGATCATCTTCAGCTTGTGCCAAATGTTTTCTGCTTTCCAATTTTGTATATAAATCTGAGGGTATGCTTCCTTCAACTTCCAAAAGTGTCTTTTTGAAACTAAGCATGTGATCTATCACAATGTCTTCAATCTTCAGTTTATCTTCTTCTTCATATCTGTCATAATATTTGTCAATTGAAACCAATTTTCCTTTTTCAATTGCTCTTTTCTTCAGATTTTTAATGTCAGGTTTCCATGCCTTATTCTTCTAAATTTTATTCTCTTATTCAACTGCATTCTTCTATTTTGTCTGCATGCTAGATCTAGTTACTCTAGGAGTAACTTCCTTTGCTTGTTCTGCCTGCTGCTATGGTGGAGGTGTGTTATCAACCATAATTACTTCAGGGGTGGAAGGGGTATTTGATCTTCCACTAGCTACTCCAAGGGATCTATCTGCTATCTTCTTCATATCTTTCATTTCTTCCTTAGATAGACCAACCTTTACTCCACAATCATGAATAAGATTAGCAATCTTTCTCTTCCTCTGTCCTCTATTCTATTCTTCTCTTACCTTCTGTGACTTTTCTTTATATGTTCCCCATCTCTCTTCTGATGTATCAACTTCTGATGCAATAATATGTTCCACTTGCATGGTAAGTACTTCTAGACTCACTTCATAGCCCATAGGGTAACACCATTTCTTTCTAGGGGTCACTGCCTCAAAACATACACAGTCTGTTTCAACCATAAAACAAATTGTGTCCTTGTACTTCTCAAAAATATCCTCATGATTTTTGTATCTACTCATCTTTGTAGAATTTTAATCATTGCAAATAGTTCTCCATCTACCCAAGTAGTGTTTTGTCTTTTGTAACTCTATGAGATTAGTATACCAGTAGGAACTCCAGTTTTCCAGCCACTAGGGTGTAGACCAAGAAACTTATGTTCAATGTGGATGAACATGTGTACCAATAATGATCCGAATCTAAAAGTCTTCGTTCTTTCCTTCTTCACAAGTTTTAAATCCTCAAGAAATTGTTGTGCCAATACCTTGCATAGGTTGTATTGTGTGTTTTCTTTTATCATTCTCCATGCCATCATAATAAATCCAGCGGATACTGAGTTAGGTCTACTGCTATAGAAAAATTTGTAACCAAGTATCATTGCAATCAACCTTACATCTTGTTGGAAAATATCATTTACTGTCATTGCCCTTCTATCCCACTTTGAGTGTGTTAGGGTTTCAAATTCCTTCTTGACATATTTCTCCGCAATGGGGATAATTCCAGTGTTGTCTAAACTAGTAATCTCATGAATTAGGTCATTGTATATCTTCACAAGTTGGCTACCAATCCATATGAATTGGTCATGAGCCCTGCTCATAAGTATTTTAAACCATTTATTTTCATCAAAGTCGCACAAGTCCATAATCTTCATTATACTTAATTGACTAACATATTTCCATTCTTCCTTCATGACTCCATTCTTAGTCATATCTTCCATTTCAGTGAGTATATCATCCTCTCCTAATGTGTCATACTTACAATGTATATAAGCCCTGATGTCTTCTACATGCAATACGCCATGAGGGGTCTGTGAAAATGCTCCTTCCAGATCCTCTTCACATGACTTACAAGGATGTTTCTTGAATGTTTATCTAGGATGATCAAAAACATCAAAAATCACAGGTGCATCCATAGATTAGATAATGTAGAATACCTTTCACATGTGCAAATCTGAGTTTATGCTTTGATCGATCACTCACGATAGGTGTAGAAATGTATGAATACTTATGCTCTCTGATCTCCTCAGCTCACTCCTTGTCAAATGATAGAAAGATAGATCATAATATGGTGCTTTATAAAAGTTAGGTTATAACTTTTATTTCTCACTCCAAACTATCTAGTTGGATTGCTAAGTATCGCGATCAAAATATACAAGTCGGCTGATGATGCACTTTTAGATATATAATCCTCAATGTTGGCTCAACATATTCCCAAGCTTGCATGAGCTCACTACATGATTTCTTATTCAAGATAAATTCTGATGTGTTTCATTTATTTCTCCCCTAATGCCATGATTGGCCAATTAGGTTGATTCTGTCTTGCTACCTTCAGGCAAAGATCTAGTAGCATCTACTGACTCTCCCTTAAACTGATGTCTCACTAATTTATTTAATCTTCCATATATTACCACTATATTTGTCTTATGCTTTCTTAAAACAATTTTCAAAATCACTCTTAACATCTGCAATACTCTTTCCATTATCACTTCCATTCTTCTGAGGTTTCATAGGAGGTGGTGTTCTTCTGTTATCTACTCCATTATACCTATAAAACTTTTCTATATGTCCTAGATTATTGCATTTGTAACATATAGGAGGTCTTCTTTCTTGATTAACTTGTAACTTACATAACTTCACAATGTGCCCAATGTTGTTACATTTCTAGCATGTAGGTTTCATTGTAGGTTCTCTTCCATTGTCTTTTCTATAACCAGATTTTTTGCATTCTGTCTTCTTGTGCCCATATCCATTACAGTTAAAACAATAACCAAAAAAAGTTCTAGAAGGGGCATTACCTATGCAATATTTCTTCATGTGTCCAAATATGTTGGATCCAAAGCATCTACCTCTAAAAGGTCTGATCTATTGTGTAGGTTCTTCAATAGATGATTTCTCTGCATTAATCTTATCAACTGATTTATCTTCCTAATTCTTTGAAAATTTAGCTTCATTGAAGAGAATACCAGTCATGTCACCTATAGGTTTCTGCTTGTGTATTTTTTCATCAATCAAATCACTGCTGGTGTGAAGTTTCTCAATATGTTTCTTTGCTTCAACAAGTTCATCTTTCACAATCTGATTGTGTTTCTCCAATTCTAAGTATTTGTTATTGTATCCATCAGCTTCATCTTTCATCTGATTCAATGCATTGTTCAACGTTTCTTCAGCTTTCTTCTTAACATCCTCCTACACCTGTATTTCTTTAGCCATATTCTTGTTCTCAAGCTTCAGAGTCTAAATCTCTTCTTTTAGTAGCTTCATCTGATCTAAATTGTCCTCATCTGAGTCTTCTTTTACCTAAACAACAAGATCTTCTCTCTGACTTCTAGAAAGTTCAAGTTTTTCTTTCAATTTCTTTATGAATTTCTCAGCTCTTTGGATGTTAAACTTCAATTCACCATTTTCTACTTTAGCATTATCAAGGTCTTCAAGTGCAGCTTCAAAGTTATCCTGTAAACTGGTCAAATCCATTCTGATCTCCCTTAAGTTGTTAGGATTTCTCTCCAAGGGCCAAAAGCTCTGATACCAATTGTTAGGATTGAATAATACTAAGAGGGGGGTGAATAAGTATTATAACAGTTATTTAAATTCTTTAACCACTTCAACATTAACCACACAATTGCAGTAAAGGAAACAACATAAATAAATAACACTTAACTCATAACACCATGATTTGTTTATGAGGAAACCCTGGCCAAGGGAAAACCTCGATGGGGATGATACCCACAACCATGCACTAAAGTATAATGTCCCTATAAGGAGACCTATCCCTGTTAGGAGCTGAATATTACATAGTACATTTCCCTGTTAGAGGAATAACAACCCTGTTAAAGGTTCACAACACCCTGTTAGGGGCCAATGAGCTTAAAACTCTTACAATCTAATTCTATTACAAAAGGTTCTCAGTCATGAACAAAAACAAGCATCACATATGCTTTGATATTTCCTTTATATTTCTATCATTATCTACTCTGCCATTTGCATGTCTGCTCTTTACTTTACTCTTCTACATGTGCCACAAATTCCTTCACACAATCTTTACAAAAATATCTTACATATATATCTTTTAACTTTACAAAGTCAGCTCTCAGAATGAATATTACAAATAGTAATTAGTTGGCCTTCAGTACACAATACATTTAATATTGTAAATATCAAATGCATAGTTAGTGCTCTTGCATAATAAAAGTATAGACTATGAATAACAAAAATACAAATTTGATTCCTTGGAGTCCAATTCATACTCCCTTATTCTTTGCTGATGTCCAACTGCTCTATGTTGTTGTTCTCTATTGTCTGTCTGTCTTCAAATCCTTATAACTTATTATAAACTTAACCAAATTCAAATCAATCTAAGATGTATGTTAGACATACTTCATACTATCTTCTACTAAGCTCACATGCCTTAATTCATTGATCTTTGTCTTCGATATCCAAAAAAATATTGTACCTTTATTTTTGTACTTAGTCAATTTTGGACATACCAAAACTTAACTTCAAAACAATTGATCTTCAACCTAGATGTGTTTCCATAAATGACAATGAAAAATTGAATCACATTACCCAAATTGATCACTTACCAACAATCAAGTCCTGTAAAAACAAACAAATTACAAAATTTATCTAATCGAGAGCTATAAAAGATAGGTACACAATAGCCAATGTAAAATTAATTTTAATCATGACCTCAAAGGAAAATGTGGATGACTGCATTTGACTCAATCCTATAGTCATGCCAAGATTCATGGTAGTATCCACCTGAACAACATATTTAAATCATGAATTGAAAACTTGTACACATACATAAATTTTGGTTTATATTGAACTTGACTATAAATTTATTGAACATAAGCATTTACATTAAATGTCTGATACATATCCAGTGTCACTAATGAGTGAAGATGTAAATGTGATACGACATGAGAGAATCCAAAAGCCTACAATTGCAAAAAATATAAAAATGAATAAAAGTTGTACATAAACTAGTAAGTATATAAACACTTTAAATTAATGAATGTAAAACATACTATAGGTACCTGAGCCTGAGTCTCAATGACCGGTTGGGTGGAGCATGAAGAACTATTGACCTCAATAGTACATGAAGCACCCTACAAAATTGGAAAAAATATATCAAACATATCATCAATTCAAGTTTTAATTGTGTAAAATTTAAATGCACTTATCTATGTATCTAAATGAAAGTGCATACTGTGAATGGGTGGCTGAGATCTCAAGGTGTGGAGGTGATATGATGACAGTCACTGAATGACCCCATGTCAACCCTCCTCTGTTCAACAAAAATCCAAATGTTATGGTTGATATGTGTATAAATATGTAATTTAATATTGTAGTATAAATTAAATAATTAAATTTACCTCTGCAGGCTGATCATCATCTGCACATAGAAAATCAACATATGATTGATGTCATCTCCAACATCACCCTGTGTGCTAGCATCAACTTCACCATGTGCGCCATCATCAACATCATCATATCCACCATGGGCACCACCATCACCATTAGGCTCACTCTAAGGACCCCTACATATATCCCCATAGCTCATGCAAACATTTTCTATGCTAGGGGCAACCCTCACCTGGGTCATCTGCTCTAACAAATTCCCCAAAAGAAAACTCAATGAACCTATATCTGAGTGCACTGCTTGATGGTGGAAAGGTGTAGGCACTACTAAAGTAGGAATAGAAACAAGGGGCTCATTAAGCACATGATTTCCAGTTATATCACTCAATTTGGCCCTTGGCTTTCTCTGTGGCATACCCCAACTGACCCCCTGAAAATATCTCATATCAAAGTAATTGGGTTTCCTACCCAATTGAAATTCAGCCCATAATTTTTTCAAAAAATATAAGGGACCACATGATTAGTGTGTGGTGGATGGTCAAATACCATCCACCACCACTCCCATAAATGTGTACCTATCTATGGGTGCTGACACCATTGAATAGAAATGCGTGGCTTCTTGCCAAGTATCTCGTCACCCATTTTCGGGTTCACAAAATAAGGTTTCAAATAATTTTTGGTAATTTTTAAATCATTGACCTCTTTATATGAGAGGCCATAAACATAAAATTTATGCATGGATTCCCTCCATGACTGATAACTATCAAGCTCTGATTCTAATGATTGTACTAAATGTAAAATGCCCTGCATCATGTCTGCAAAGCGTAGTAGCTGTGGAGGTGGGTGAGGCTCAAGTCTAATGGTATTAATGTCATGTGTGATGGCATCTAGGTTTCTCCTAATATTCTCCCTTAGCTCTATAGGAGTGGGTGGAGGTGGAGGTGGAGGTGCATGTTGACCTAAAAGATCCTCAATATCAAAATGATCCATGAGTATATAGTCTGCAAATGTATATACAAACATGAAAATTGACAATTACTATATAATTTACATTTTACCTTACAAAGATCTAATTTAGACTTATAATTAAATTTAACATTTAATTTAGAAATATAAATTAAAAAACATGAGAGAGAGAGAGGTCTTATTATGTCTTATTATTCAGTATTAGGTAATTTTATATCTTATTAATAATGTTAGGTCAGGAAACATGTCCTAAGGGTCCTATTTCATCTTATTAGGTCTTAAGGGTGGACTATTACATCTTATTAGGTGGACTATTAGGTCTTAATAGGTCCTAATTTATCTTAATAAGTCCTATTAGGTCTTAAGGGTCCTATTAGGGCTTATGTGGTCTTATTGGGTCTTAAGGGTCTTATTGGGTCTTAAGTGTCCTATTAGTTCCCATTGGATCTTAATTAGTCTTAATTGGTCAAGTAATAGGTCCTAATTGGTCAATTATTAGTCACATGTTAGGTTTTAATTCCATTTCTATTAGGTCTTAATTCTAGTTCTATTAGGTCTTAATAGGTCTTATAGGTCCTATTAGGTATTATTGGTCTTATTAGGTCCTAATCTAGTTATTATAGGTTCTATTAAGCCTTAAATTAGTCCTATTAGGTCTTAAGTTGTCTTATTGGGTCTTAAGGGTCCTATTAGTTCCCACTATCTCTTAATTAGTCTTAATTGGTCAAGTAATAGGTCCTAATTGGTCAAGTATTAGTCACATGTTAGGTCTTAATTCTAGTTCTATTAGGTTTTAATTCTAGTTCTATTAGGTCTTAATAGGTCTTATATGTCCTATTAGGTATTATTGGTCTTATTAGGTCCTAATCTAGGTCTTATGGGTTCTATTAGGTCTTATATTAGTCCTATTAGGTCTTAAGTGGTCTTATTGGGTCTTAAGGGTCCTATTAGCTCCCACTGGGTCTTAATTAGTCTTAATTGCTCAAGTAATATGTCCTAATTAGTCAAGTATTAGTCACATGTTAGGTCTTAATTCCAGTTCTATTAGGTCTTAATTCTAGTTCTATTAGGTCTTAATAGGTCTTATAGGTCATATTAGGTATTATTGGTCTTATTAGGTCCTAATCTAG
>MU224596.1:0-10527 GCA_018584345.1 Thuja plicata | reverse complement strand
TATATATATATATATATATTTGGGTACCATCCCTGTCAGGGTTTTCCCTTGGCCAGGATTTCCTCAAGAACAAATTTATAGTGTTATGGGTTGTCTATTTTGTAGTTATGTTCTTTTCATTTCAGCAACTATCTGGTTAAGTTGGAATTTGATAAGTTTAAGTTTAAAGTGTTGTAATATTGATTCACCCCCCTCTCAGTATTACTTAATCTTAACAACTATATTCAATAGTTCAATCTTACACCAAGTGAGATAAATTCACCAACATCATAATTAGATCCATTTCAGACTGAAATTTACCATACATCTTTAAGATTTCTCACTTACAATGTCAAGAAGATTTCAAGCTATATATGTGCTTGGGTGGTTACATTTTTTTGTCAAAATATCTAAATATTCACTTTTAAATGTCAAAAACTAGACTTTTATTCTCTTTTAAACACTATATTAGCAACAAGGTTTCAAAGGAAGGTAAGGCCAAAAAGGAAGGTTTCTATCATATTTATTTGTTCCGTCTTTTGTATAACCCTAGACTATTCTTATATCAATATGTTGTGTATGTTTCTGATGCTTGTAAAAAAATAATTTTTATTTTTGATATAAAATATGCATCATCTCATCTCTAATAGTGTCTTGATATTATAAGAATGATATATATCATCTATTTAGAACCACCATGGTTCACGATCATGTTTATGATTACCAAGCAATAGTCTTCATTGAGATTGCTTGTATTTAATTATTTAATTTATTTATGATTTAGTATTCTAATTTGGCATCCTTTAATAATAATAATAATAATAATAAAAATGGGTATATGCACAAAGATGGGGGACCAAAAATGTGCCAAAAAAATTTTTGGTCCACCAAAATCAATAGGGCATACACCCTATAGGGCACACACGCTATGGCTTGGATTGACCGAGCCTAAGATCAGTGTCATGCCCAAAACTAGGGAAAAACACACACACAAACTTTTTTTTTGAAACACATAGGTACATACAACTAACAGAGGGAGAGTTGGAAGTATAATAGTAAAGTATAGTTAACCTCCGCATAACAAGGTACAGGTGTAGACAGAATAAGGGTCAAGCCACAACAGACGCAAAATTGGGCATCAACTTATTCCACGGTTACCTGGATCCTCAACTTGGGTTTACCTAAGTCTAATTCCTCATTTAAAAACATGATGGTAGTTAGTGGTTCAGGAACATATGTTGATCTGGGTTGCCCTTACTTAACCTTATATCTAGCTTGTAACTTAATTCATCCAAGTTTAATTCTAGTTAACATTAGACATTGAGATATTGACAAGATTGCGATTGAATAAAATTTTCACCTTTGTAAATCAACTATTAATTAAAATCCAATTATATAATCAATTCCAATTTCATAACCTACTAAACATCATTAATAAAATTATTCTCCTATGACAAAACAACATGCTTTTCTAATCCGTCGATTCTAATGTACGACTTTAATTTAACCTTTTCACTTAGACAATAGAAATATCTCCTAATACAACATTAAATTTACTTTTAATTATAATCGAGTATAAACCTTAAATAGATCACAAGAGAAATATAATCCCCCCCTTATAATGATAAGGAATAAAAATTTAACGTCATCTAAACAATTGAATTCAAACGAACAATTCTGTCTCTCTCTATAGACTACTCAATACTTAAGACAAAATTCCTAATAATTAGATTCATAAATGTCGCAATTATAAAATAGCCTAAACGACTAATGTTACATAACCCTTAGAATGAACCATCATTATGTTATTGAGTGGATCTAATTCAAATTATAAATTAGAAACTATTAACAATCCCATCCATCATCAAACACTTAAGGTTATAAAGTTGACAATTAAAAGAAACTAGCCCATTGATTTGATATACATATATACCTAAAACATTACACCTTAAAAGAATTAAAACAAAATAATTACATCATATAAACTAATTTAATATTTACTAACTAATTGCTAATCTAACTATCTAATAATCCTAGTAATCCTAAATAACATTTTAAACTATCAACACAAAAACCCATAACCTAATCTACCAATTAACCTTTTTACAAAATGAAACAAGGCTAAGGTTTCAAAATCTGCAAGGTAAAATGGAGAGTATAGAAAGACATGACATCTAGGGGGGCCCACCAAACTACCTACATACCCCACTAAATATTTCCTAAGCAAAAGTAAGCAAAAATAGATGCAAGGGTGAAGGGAAGCGAATCAAATTTCTATGTGGAAGAGGGCTGAATTGAGAGGGGACCCACCACATGTCTCATCATCCCTGAGCATGTGATTTCACATGGAGATAGAGAAGCATGTGTGGGGTGGTTTTCCAAGCAAATCCCAAGGAAGAGAAACATTCGCATGAGGTGAGTTGACTTGTCTTGGGGCCCCACCACCAAACTAACCAATCCATTTCAAAATTTTGAAAGCAAGGAAAGGGCAACAAGGTGACACATTTATCAAGGAAAAAGGTGATGGAAAATATCCCATCTCCTAAGTAAATTTGAAAGGAGGAAGGGGAAAGGTTGACTTGGGGTGCAAGGCATCATACATGTCGGATAGATTGCTAGGGAAGGAAGGACAGCAAGGAAAAAGGTGGCGAGGATACCAAGTAGTTTAGCTCCCTTTACATGGTGATAGGAATTTCTATTTTAATTTTATTTAATCATAGCACAACAATGTTTATGCCAAAAAGGTGAGGCATCCAAGTGGGACCCATGGGAGAGGTGAGAATAAGATGGGTTTAACAAGGTAATAAGGAATTAAGTTTGCATGTTTTATATACTTAGATATGATTTCAAATTAATTAGAGGGAAACCCATTTGGGAAAGGAATATTCTCTGTGGTAAGAGAATATTTCCTTTCCCATACAAATTTTAGAGAGCTTTTTATGCTCTAATTCTGAAAAATATGATGGGCTTGGTTATAAGCTCTTACATTTTAGAATTGCTAGGTTCATTTTTCTTTTTGAAGTTCATAGTGCATAATAGGATTGATTTAATGGAAAATATACAAGAGGAATTATGGGTTGAATGATAGTTGCATGAGATTTTAACATAGAATCTAACATGTTTATTGTTTAGTGTTCTAAACTTCAATTTAGAGGAATAAGGTTGAGACTTTGTTCAAATGAGGATTGATTACAATTTATAAGAAAATTTACAACCAACATTAGAGAGATTACTAAAATTCATTCTTCAACCAATGTATGTAATCTAATGAAATTTTTATATTATCTATTCTATCAACCTTGGATATCATTTCACAAGAAGAATAACATTTCCAATACAAGAAATAGAATAATCTTAAGCATGAAGGTAGTGAGTATTTGTTTCATTATGGTAACCTCTTTCAATACAATTACATATCCTTCATGATGGAGAAGGCTTCATATATACATGACTAACTTACAATATTCCAACTCAAAATTAAGAAAGAATTACACATGCTACTTGAAGATGTTTTTCCATAAATTACAATGTGCAACAAGAGGAGGATCAACAATACAACAACATAAGGTGTTCTACACAATCACACCAAAGAGGGAACTCCTTCAAAGCTTCATCCACATGAGTCTTATCATCAATACCTGCAATAAAAAGAGGAGAACCATGGGATGCTCACCTCCCAACCAAGGCCTCAAGGAGGCCACCCCCAAGCTTGGAGAACCAAGGCTAAACAAGGCTTCACATCTAAATTTCTTACAATATTTGACAAGTACAAAAATAACAATAGAGTCCCATTCAAGGTTTTCACAAATGAGTTTTACAAACCCATTGAAGAAGGGTGAAGGTGGGATTTTCCAAAGAGGAGAACGCCTATACAATTTCCAAATCTCTCAACAAGAGTTTTCCATGCCTCTCCAAGGCTATTTTGACAATTCTTCCATTTACACATTGGCCATTTCTATGCCAAGAATACAATATTTCAACATGGCTTCATGGAGCCCATACTCCATGAATTCATCCCTCTTCTCAAAGAGAAGAGACTCTCACCACAATGGAGAGCCCAACTAACCCCTTCACCCAAGGCCACTTCCTCCCTTTTCCAAAGGGTGAGTAATGTCTTCACTCCCATGAACAACACTACCAAATCCAAATTAAGAAAATGATACAAATCAAAAAACATTCCCTTCCCATCACAAGACAACAAACAAATTCGCATACTACAATACTACACAAGATTACATACAACAAGATTTCATATTCATCAACTATAACATCCAATTTTTCTTGAAACATTTCAAGCACTCCATGGAAAGAGAGAAACCAACCTTTCAATTGTGTTATGGAAAAATGAAACTTGAGAAGAGCCCAATTCTTTTTTCTTTTCTTCTTCCAAAACCCTAATTGTCTCTAAAATTAGAGAGTTGGTGAACACCCACTAAGTTTCCCAAAAACCTCTAAAAAGACCTCCAAAAGTGCACTCAAGAACTAGCAATGATGAGATATGACAACTAGCCTTTTTGTCTCCCCTCTTAATTGTGAGGTTGGCAAGGAGTGTGGGACAAGTTAGGTGCATAGGACCATCTCTATTTTCACCACTTTTAAAAAGTTGGCATTTTTGGAGAGTCATAATGGTGACCTAGGTTTCTCCCATAGGTAAAAACTAATCCTAACCAAAAGTACCCACTTAGGGTTAACTAATTACGGTCAAAAATACACTCTAGGGTCACTTTTAACCCCTCTAAAGTACCCCTAATGTTTAAATCCGAGTTTCAACATGATAGAATCCCTACAAGACATCTATATGTAAGTGATTAATATGATGTCAATAGATTAAGTGATTATTGCCCAAGCCCTAATTGACATGTCACTATCCACATGGACAACACAAGTGTCAAGTCACACCAACAAAAATACACATCACATTCACAAATGACATATCTCAATAACAACATAAATTAAAACTATTAACACACATTTAGATTACTTTTACAACAAGGGTCACATTACAACAAGGTTTCAACCCCTTATTCGATTAAACCTTGGCTTACTCAAATTACATGTGTTTATCCCTGATTCTTCGAATATTCCATGGTTCCCATTCCTGCACACTAAACTTCGAGCATCAGTAGTCCAAGATGATAAAATTACATACAATAAATATATTTTCAAATTATATTTTGCAACATTAATCTATAAGCATAATTAAGCCCCTAATTGAAATTTTCATACATAATTGTTTAAAACATAAGAATTCCTCAATCACCATGACATAACATCCATATAGTAGTCAGTCTAATCATAATTCAATCTTCTCATCAATTCACTGATCTAAACATATATAATCAAATTCAACCACTTGTTCTAGGTCTAATCCATGTCAAAAAATGTAATCCAAATAATATAATCATCATCATATCATAATATCATGAGTCCCTGTTGGGATAACAACAAAAATGTATCAATGTATCAAAACATGGAGTGTCAAGGTGTGATCAAACAGTAAAGCTATGATGGATTAGGGTGAGGCCTCACAATCGGACAATCCAAGACATAATGTCTGTGTCCTATAGCGTGTGTGCCCTATAGGGCGTGTGTCCTATATCCCATATGCACTGTGTAACATTATGAAAATGGTTAAGGGACAAAGGAAGATAGCCCAACAGGCCCTGCCAGACCACTTCCAGTACTAGGTCAATACATAAAATGTAACATTTAAGTATAAGTTAAGTAATATTCCTTTCTTATACTTAAGTTACATTTTATGTATATAGTTCTTGGATTTTTGAGAATGGTTTTAGCTTCATAGGATTTAAGATAAAGATTCTGGATTTTGAGGATTTTTAGGAAATTTCATACTTAGCCAAATTTTAGGAATCATCACATTATCTTCAAAATGATTCTCAATGGACTATTGATTACAACGCAATAACTTGACTTGATTAAGGGCACTCTTTAGGGTTCTAAGTGGTTTTAATGTATCATAAGGGGTCATAATATGTCATAAGTGGTCCTAGGTCCCATTAGGACCCATTATGACCCCTTAGGACATAATAAGGCCTTTTAAGACCCCTTAGAACACATTAATCATCATAGGATACACTAATGGTCTCTAATGTGTTCTAATGTGTAATAATGTTTCATAAGGGGCTATAATGGGTTCTAAGTGGTCCTAGGAACCCTTAGGACCCATTAGGACTCATTAGGACCCCATAAAACACATTAACAGTCATAGGACCCATGAGAGAGAGAGTATTAATCACCATAGGACACTCTTTAGAGTTCTAAGTGGTTCTATTGTATCATAAGGGGTCATAATTGGTCCTACATGATCCTACATCACCATAGGTATCTAAAGAGTGTCCTATGGTGATGTAGGATCACTTAGGACCAATTATGACTCCTTACAATTCAATAGAACCACTTAGAACTCTAAAGAGTTTTGTATGGTGATTAATACTCTCTCTCTCTAATGGTTCCTATGACTATTAATGTGTTTTAAGGGGTCCTAATGAGTGCTAATGTGTCCTAATGGGTCCTAAGGGGTTGTAATGGCTTGTAAGGGTTCCTAGGACCACTTAGAACCCATTATAGCCTATTATGAAATATTAGTACACATTAGAACACATTAGAGCCCATTACTTTGTCCTATAATGATTAATGTGTTCTAAGAGGTCATAAGAGGCCTTATTCTATCCTAAGGAGTCATAATGGGTCCTAAGGGGACCTAGGACCACTTACGACATATTATGACCCCTTATGATACATTAAAAACACCTATAACACTAAAGAGTGTCCTTAATCAAGTCAAGGGCTTAGGTTATAATCAATAGTCCACCGAGAATCATGTTGAAGACAATGTGTTGATTCCCGAAATTTGGCTAACTCTAAAATTTCCTAAAAATCCTCAAAATCCAGAATCTTTATCTTAACTCCTATGAAGTTGAAACCACTCTCAAACATCCTTGAAGTATATACATAAAATGTAACTTAAGTATAAGAAAGGAAGAGTATGTAACTTATACTTAAATGTTAAATTTTATGTATTGACCTCTCTCTCTCTCTCTCCTTTTGTCATTTTCTCTCTCTCTCTCTCTCTCTCTCTCTCTCTCTCTCTCTCTCTCTCTCCTTTTCTCATTTTCTGTGTGTAATATAGGGCATACTCCCTATAGTGTTTACGCCCTATAGTGTGTGCCCTATAGTGCTTATAAGACATACACACTATAGGGAATACACATTATAGGGCGTACGCACTATAGGGCATATAAGGTGTATGCTCTTTGAATGACATTGAAGTTTACCAAGCCGAAGGCTTGGATTTGCCTTGGATTTCCAACCCAAAGGCTTGGAGGATTCAAATAGGTCTGAGAAGTATTTTCCATGCAAACTTACAAAAAAATAACATTTTTTCTTGTGTGCTCCTCATCAGGTTTGCACATGGTTCAATATTGGAGATCTCTCTAATAGCTATCTAACCATGTAATTTATTTTGAATTCTCATTATGTTAAGTTTTCATCTCTAATTTCTTTAATAAGTATGTCTGATTTTTGTAAAAAACCAACGTGTATTCATTTGGGCTTAGATTTTGGCCCAGTCATTGAATTTTGAAAAAAAAAAAAATTTTAGAAACTAGACTCCATTCTACACACTTTTAAAAAAAAAATTGAATTTTTGATTTTCAATTAATTTTCAATGATTTCTAGGGGGAGCACACATAAATTTCATATTTTGAGGATGTGTCCACTTCAAAAAATGTAAAAAAATCACACTTTCATCAAAAAATTAGTAGAAAAATCTGGGATAAACTAGGTAGTGTTAGCTAATTTCTCACTGGAGCGATTAATTTTTTTTTTCAAAAGTTAACATTTTATAGGGAGCACACTAGACGCTACGTTATGTTTTTTCATAAAAAATAGGACCACTTTTTGTGCTCCCCCTTTTTGAGGGCCTTAATCTCCACCATTTCTAAAAGAAGTTAGTAGTTTAGAAACTAGATTTGGAGTAGAACAACTCTTATTTTTGTCACATTTTAAAATTTTGAGTGTAACTCTCCTCAATTTCTCATTGAAGTTCAAAGTTTGCTGATTTCAAAAAAAAGTGGCATCTTATACCCCATTTTTGGTCCCCCATCTTTGTGCACTTACCCTAATAATAATAATAATAATAATAATAATAATAATAATAATAATAATATTATTATTATTATTATTATTATTATTATTATTATTAACTTTTTATTTCAAAAAAGGTGGCAAACCCACTTGATACATTAATATTATTAAAAACTAGTTCAAAGAGCTCCCGGAGAAAAGAACCAGAAAGAAAAAATCTGATCATTGATCATATACATAACAAAAATAAAGAAGTTTGAAACTATGCCAACCCTTGCTAGCCAAAGCTAGTTACAACGAGATTCCCACTACGAAGCCCAAATCCTATTCCACTACATAGGCCCATATGCAGTACATTAGCTCTTAGGCAAGATTCATTTGAACCATTTACAACAGCCCGTAGGAAAACAAAAATCCCCTAGGCATAATACATAATTTGATGGTAGAGAAATAATAGCCCGCATAATGGAAGACCCAAAAAATTGCTTTTTGTTGATAAATCACCCTGTAGACACACTTGTAAAAAAAAAGAGCTATACAACATAGTACCTACAAAAAAAAGTTACTTTTAACCCTCCATAAAACAAGGAATAGTACCACCACCTGAGCAAAGATTCAAATTAAGGTCTGGGATGAGATGGGCCTCTAGAGGGATGAGTTGTCAGGGAGCATCAGAAGGCGGAGCCGCGGAGGACGGATCCTACTCAAGAAGATCGAGCAGAGAAAACACTACTTGATGAATACCCAACACGCTCTCCTTAGTGAGGGAACTAGAAAATTGCCGCATAGCCGCCTTAACCGATCAAAAAGATTGACGTTCCAAATCCTTCTTAATGCTTTCTAGGACCATGTAAACCCCATTATGATTGAGGGCCAAAACATGATAAAATATACCAGTGATAAGGGTCGCACCACCCCATAGGTCATACTTCTGCAAGGCCTTGCTAAGCTTATTACCACCAATTAACTCTGGTTTCACATACCATGAGGTAATTAAATCCAAATGATAGGGAGACTATAGAAGATCACAGGCATTAGAAATAAAAGTTGATAAAATTTTGGATAGATAGATGATACGCTTTCCAAAAGGGAAGAGAATTTCATGACCAAAAATCCTCTTAATATTGTTGCTAACATATCATCCTTGATACATCCAACAAATGGCTTCTCCGATTCTTCAACCTCAAGAGAAACCCTATAATTCCATGGGTAATAATCCTTATGGAGGGAAGAATGGGAAGAGGGAAGTATCCAACCGAGTACTAATACCCACCAAAGAGCTAGGTCTCCCTGACTTTTTCAATAACCCAAAACACAGAACAAGACTAACGAGAAAAACTAGGGAAAAAACAAACACATGACCAGACAAACTAAAACAAGCCAAGCCTGGGAAGAACCAAGAAAATAATACTGAGACAACTTGATAAAGAGATATAGCGCAATAAATAGTGTCATGCCCCAAAATCTGGGCATTAATACCTAAATCTAAAGAACATAAATTTCTCTTTTAACCTTGTTAAATTAACTATGGGAGATGAGATATGTTCTACACCTATGCAAATATCACAAAGTATAATTATTGAAAGTTTAATCAACAATAAAAAAAAATTAATGCTATACCCTTAATATTTTCCAATTACTTTACTAGAACATCAATAAGAATATTTCTAAAATAGCCAATTCTGCATTTAATTATACAAGCATATAGAACACGTTTTATTTTATTTTGAATGCTAAGTAGGAATGCAATTTCTATCTACTATACTTTAATAAAACACCTATGAAGCTATTTGCAAAAAGATGATAATATAATAATTTTAAGAAAAATTCTCTTCCCATTGATACAATCATTAAATACATCTTTGAAATACATAAGTGACTTCATCACAAGGGAATTATAGATTTTCAATCTCCTTTAAACATTTCAAGAAAAAAAAACTTTAAAACAGAAAGTGATTTTGAGAATGGGATTACAACCAAGACACCAAGACTTCGGCAATACTTTAGAAGCTTTCTTTGAACCTGTAAGAACATCAAGGTTGACCATGGAGGCTCACCTCCCAACCTAGGCCTTTGTAAGGCCACCCCCGAGCTAGGGGATCCAGAACTGAATCAGGATACATACACACATAACAACCATGAAACTGAAAATAGGACAACAAGAAAATACCCAATACTCAAGGATATACATAGGTCTCCAAAAGACCTGAAACAAAGGGGTGAAAGAGCACTATCACAAGAGGAGAAATCCAATAATACAAAAATACGTATACTAGGAATAGGCCACACATGGGCTCAACATTCCTAAGTACCATATATATAATCTTGTTCCATGGCCACACATGGACTCATGAACAAATTTCTACCCTTCACCTCCATGCCCTACAGTGACAACTGGAGTAAATTTACCTTTCTTTCACAAACAAGTTATGGCTTCAAGCC
>MU224595.1:1550127-1596860 GCA_018584345.1 Thuja plicata | reverse complement strand
ACTTTACTGTTAGAGATAGTAATTGGAAGACAAATCTTAACAAAAGGTTAATTCTGATTGGTTGTTAGAGGAAGGTTTAATCACTAGTTAACGAACAGCCTCGCCAATAGTTTCCTGCACGCACGGCAGGAACTAACAATATGGAGTCATGGAGCACCAGTTAGTCGGGCAATTTCTTAAAGCAGAAGCTGAGACTCAATTTTAAATTTGACTTTGGCAGCTTTCATGACTATTATTTTGACCCTGTTTTGAGATTTGTACATTTCAGTTGATAAAATAAGAGTGAAAACATTGTAATTGTAACAAACAACGCTAATGATTTTGTTTGAATCACCCTCCAATTTCAGTATGTGAAGTTCTTTTGCAGGCATTTGGAATATGGTTGCGGAAGCCTCATCAAATGCAATAGCCCAAAGACAACTTGTGTGATCTTGAAGTTTTAGTTGTTACAAGTATCTATAGTTTCATTCTAAAACTGGTGCCTTGGGAAAAACTAGATATCATCATTTTTCACATTTTATTGTATTCTTTTCCATTGAATTGCAAAGGGCAAGCTAGATAAGAAAAGTTATACTTAATGAATTTAACACAAGCTCTGATGGTGGTTTCAAAAGTTTCAGGCATTATGCTAGTGTGTTCAAGTACAGATGTAATTGTCATTATGCTATTGTATGCAAGGAAATAGTAAGTTAAAATGGAAATACCTAAACTAGTTAAGCATTCAAACAACTAAATCACGACAACATCTATGATAAGACAAAAGAAGAACTAAAATAAACAACAATCCTAAGAGTATGCAAACCTTCCTTAAAGCATGCAAGCTCTCTTTTGATGTGTAGATTTTTCCAATAGATTGGATGTGTGCTCATATGATCATGCTCAAGCTTCAAGATGGTCTTCAATGGATAGGTATAAATTTTGGCATTATAAGGCTATGGTTGATGGTTTTGGCTCTCAAAATGGAATGGTAACTTTGCAATGAAGGTGGATGAAAATGAAGGAAAAGAGCCTTCAATTTATAGGAAAATTGAGGCTTAAATGGACGGTTGAGATGCAAACTTGAGGAAAGGTTGAGATGCATTTGAGAGAGAGCACATGGATTGTGCTTCTTCAAATGCCTCCTATTGTGACAAGTGTCACAAGGAGAGAGGGTTTGAGGGAATGGGGGAATGTTACCATTTTGGAAGATGTGAGAGGGGACAAGATGGGAAAAGGAGGATGGAGTGTGTAAGAGGGATGTAAGAGCATTTAAGGATGACTTAATGAGATATGGATGGGGATTTGAGTGATGTGACAAGAGGTTGACTTTGGAGTTGGGGTTGAGTTATTAATCCTTGGGTTATGATTGTACACATGCTTAGGGAGTGATTAGGCTTAGGTTAGAGGACAAGTGGAGTGATTAAGAGGATGTGATGGGAGGAGAGAGAATGAGTGGGGGGGTCAATTAGCTAATAGGAAAGGATTAGTATGTGTGAATGGGTTGGGTTGAGTTAGAACCAAGGGTCAAGTGGTTGGGATAGGTTAGGTTTAGGGGTTAAAGTTAGGAGTCATGTGCTCAAATAGATTAAATGGGATTTATTTAATCGCAAGTGGGATAATAGGATAAAGTGAATTAATTTAAATAGATAAGTCTATTTATTTAAATTAATAGAGGAAGGGGGATTTAATTAATTAAATGGTTGTGGGTTTCCATTAGATTATTTGGACTATAGCTAATTAATTAAATTAATTATGCTAGGAGGTTGACATAAATTAATTAAATAATGTATAATTATTTAATTAATAATGCATAGAAGAGAGCTAAATTTAATTAAATTTGTCTACATTTTGCCCCTCTTTGAGATGGTGTTACAAAGTAGCATCATTTCAAAGAAGATTAATAGATAGAGCTAATTATTTGATTAGGAAAGATGCCCCAGTGACTAGGAGGAAAGATGATGGGAGATGAGGATGATGATGCCCCCTCGAGAGCACAAACGGGTTGAAAAGAACACGGGTGTTCTCTCGAAATAGATGAGCGGATGTATGCAAGATGAGCGAAGGACAAGTGGATTGAGGGATATGAAGCTTGAGCTGGCACCTCCGAAATGGGAGATGTCATGTAGTGAGCACTTATTTTGATATAGCAATATAAGTGACTAGCCAAGGTTATGAAGAACCAAGGCCTTGTCAAATATGTTGCATGGACTGACTCAAAAAAAAAATGCAAGGATTTCCCCAACATCACGCTTGAGTCACAGAGAACTAGGGTGGATATGCTGCTAAAGAACCCATAAACACGCACGCAAAAAGAAAAAGATCAAGACCTTGCCCCTAGTTTCACCATTCACAAGACACCATGATATAAAGGATCGTGATGACCATGAGGAGTTAAAACAAGGAAGCTCAAAAGATAAACAAAGATCCAAAAGCACCAAAGAAATAAAAAGCATCTCACGTACCTTTTTCCATAGGGAGGATGATGGACTGATGATTGGTTTGATTAGTCTGATATGAGGAAGGATACATCCTACAAATACTAATGATGGATCACTAAACTAGGATTCCTATGACAAGAGACAAGAAAGACACTCGAACCTCCAAGGAACTAAGGGATGATTGTTGAAGTGCTAGCTAGATAGGGACAAAATCCAAGATGACACAAGGACTAACTGACAAAAAGGATGGGACTTAAAGACACATATGTGAAAATGAACCTAGGTGGAGACACGACTGTTGCTATAGACATGACATTAATTACAAGATGTACAAGGGCTTGTGATGATGGATGAGATGATGGGGATATGCATGATGTTGCCCCGGTTGAGCTGAAAAGCCAAGACAGACTGATGGTGGAAAGGGTGATGTGGGAATGATATATCTCAAAACAATACGAGGATTGGGAAGGATGCATCCCAATGATGATGATGAATTGAGATCAAGGCTTGCAACATGGCTGGGAGCAAGACCAAGGATGTGATTGGGTGGGCTGATTGATGTTTGATTTTTTGGATAGCTGGAGGAGGTGGATAGGATTTGGATGTGATGGTAGACTGCATAGAGCTAAGAGATATGAATGGATGACATTGGATGCATGGGGTTAGCCTAGAGATAGATACCAATGACAAGGGATATAAGAGGGATAGAGTGAGAGAAAGGATTGATAGATGGGAGGATTTTGGTAGAGGGATGGAGGGAGATTTGGGAGATGGAAGGATTGGAAATTATGAGTGGATAGGAGAGAGGATTGGGAGATGAAAGGCTTATGAATAAAGGGAAGTAATGGGAGAAGCAAGATGGATATGCTAAAGTCTCCAAGGAATACGTCACCAAGGAATAGAATTCCCCCACTTAGGATAGGTCATGTGTGAGGAGGCATTAGGATGGGGTACAGTATCATGGAAGATAGGATGAACAAAGCACAACAAGATGATAAGGGAGGTAAGTGGAAGATAAGATGATGGTTGAAGGATGGAGAGGGATGGAGGATGGGACCGTGTATAGGTCTCCAAGGAATGTTTTACCAAGGAATAAGATGCCCCCACTTAGGATAGTTCATGCATGAGGAGGAATTAGGAGGGGTATGATATGATGGTAGATAAGATGATGAGAGGGTCAGGGAGGTATATGGAAGCTAAGATGATGGGTGGATGAGGCCAGGGAGATAGAAGCTAACATGATGGGAGGATGAGGATGACAAAGAGAGGTGGAGGGATTATATGGAAGGAAGGATGGGTAGATAAAGGATAGGTCGATGACGATTGTGATGGGGAAATGGATGCTAACATGTGCCCAAAAGAATGTATACATGGTGGCATTTATCTTTCTCATAAAGATCCAAAGGAGGATGGAGGAGGTGAAATGGACAAGGCAAGATAGGTATAGGAGAAAGTGAAATGGAGGAGGTGATGGATGGTAGCTAGAATAACTTGCACCCAAGTGCGGAGAGCATCTGGATGGAAGGATTACGCATGATGCCTGTTTGCCAGGTTTTCATCATGGTACTTGTCCAAGGCTCTTATTTTCCAAGTTTTCACCATTGGACACTTATTTCTCTTTACTTCTTTTTGATTTTTTTTTTTTTGACTTTTTTTGACTTTTTGCGGGAGTTTATGGATGGAATGATAAGGAGGAGATGGATGGAGGACTCAAGCATCAAGTTTAAGGTAATTGGAGCTCAGTTACAATGCTAAGTGGAGGTTGGTACAACCTTATTAGGGATGAGTGGTTTATGCAAAGGTATGGATGAGATGGTGAGGATGGGGGATATATTTGGGGTAAGGGATATGGTGGTGGGGAGTGTTTGGATGAAATTATGGAAAGTGAGTGTGATAGGGGGAGGTTATCAAGACCAACATTGGCACATGTTGTGAAGTGTGCAAAAAGAGTGGATGGGAAGTGGATGGTATATGGGGATATGATGGAGGAGTTATGGTAGAGAGTTTTGGCACATATGGACCCAAAATAGATTTAGGTGATGACGGAGAGGAATGCAGAGATCCACATAGTTTTTTCTTTTGCTTTGGTGGGCCTTTGCAGCCAATGGGATGTAGTGCATTCTTTGATTGAATTTTTCTTTGCTTGAGCATGTCTTTTGAAGTAGACCGGGCATGCCAAAATGTATGCAAGGAAATAGGGAGTAGAATTGGAAAGAATATGAGAAATTGCATGGGATGGAAGAGATATAGATGGAGTGATGGAGGTAGTACGGTGGATGGGGTGTATGGGTATGTGCTTTTTTTTTATCCTGATTGTTAATGCAAGGGGTGGGGTTTGTAACATGGGGTTGTTGGATGAAGGGATGAGTAGGATAAGATGGGGTGATAAGGCAGGGGATATGATGGTAAATGGAAAGGTAGGGGGGTTTTCCATCCTGGGCAGACATTGAGGGAGTCCTTGCGGTTGGTAAATGACTAGAGGTAGTGGATTTTCTTCTTGATTGTCTGGGTGTTGGATTCTTAGATTGGCCAAGGCTTCTGCAAATGGATTGAACTCAAGTTCACCTTCTAGAAGGTGAAATTTTAGTGGATCACCTTCGGAAGAGGATGATGACGATGTTGACATAGGAAGGTCTACAATTGCATCCACGAACTGACCCTCCTCTATGTCTCCTTCTGGTACAAAGATATCTCCTAAATGGTTGTTGGGGTAGGTTGGTAAGTACCTTCCTAGAGCGTCTCTTCTTCTTCTATGCATACATATAAATGAAATATTGCGATGGTGGAGTGAATGAATTTTTGATAGCAAACTCTATTTAAAAAGGATGTACATGCTTGAATTAAATTCTACAAATGGTTGAGTAAAATGTTACTTTTATTTCTTGGACGGATATAGTGGCTACAACTAGATCAGGATCCTTCCTAAAGATCAAGAGAAAACAACATTCACTTTCCCTTGGGGAACATTTTACCACTTTGTACTTCCTTATGGCCTATGTAATGCTCCAACTACATTCCATCGAGAGGTCATCAGCATTTTTGCTGATATCTCCCATGATTACATGGAAATATGCATGGACAATTTCACAACTTATGGGGAAACCTATGAGGAAGCATTGGTCAATTTGGGTAAAGTTCTTACCAGGTGTAAGGAGCATAACTTGTCCCTCAATAGTGAGAAATGCTTCATGATGATGCAGGAAGGTGTTGTGTTAGTTCATTACATCTCTGCTAAGGGAATACAATTGGATCTAGCTACAATTGAAGTCATCATGAACCTACCTACTCCAGCCAAACAGAAGGATGTCCGCAGCTTTCTGGGGCATGTTGGTTATTACAAGCGGTTTATTAAGGATTTCATAAAATTAGCAGGGCCCATGTACTCCCCGCTCACAAAGGATTCAGAATTTTTATGGACAACATCTTGTGAAGAATCCTTCCTGTAACTGAAGGTTGTATTTACTCAGGCACCAATTCTCAGAGGACCTGATTGGGCATTGCCATTCCATATACACATAGATACATCTGACCATGCTGTAGGCGCTATCCTAGGACAAAAAGATGAACCAGTAGAGCATTCCATCTACTTTATAAGAAAGAATTTATAGGGCGCATAGTTGAACTACACAGTCACTAAAAAAGAACTTTTGGCTATGATATATGCATTGAACAAGTTTCACCACTACATAACCGGTTACCCAATATTTGTGGATATTAATCATGCATCCATCAAGTATTTGGTAAACAAGTCTTTTATCACAGGGAGGCTTGCCAGATGTCTCATGTTGCTACAAGAGTTTGACATCACGATAGTGGATAAGCCAGGGAAAACAAATGTAGTTGTTGATTTCCTCTCCAGGTTACAGAATGTCGATGACACACAAGTCATCGATGATAGTTTTTTAGATGACCACCTATTTTCTATTTCCACTCATACCCCCTGATATGCTGACATCACCAATTACCTGGTTTCTCAAAAGGTACCACCACACTTTTCTTCCAAGGAAAAGAGGTTGTTAATTGAGAAAACCTTCATTTTTTCTTGGCTGGCCGACTGTTTCTTCTACACTGGACCCGATCAGATTCTGAGAAGGTGTAGTCATGAGGATGAAACATATGATATCCTCTATGTCTTCCATGATGAACCTTGTGGTGGCCATTTTGCGGCCAAATAGAAAGCCATGAAGATACTCAATACTGGCTATTACTGGCCAACTCTATATAAGGATGCAACCAACTACACCCGCAAGTGTGATAGATGTCAGCGAATGGGATGACCCACCAAATCAAATGAAATGACTTTGTTTCCTTAGGTAATAGTCACTACATTTGATAAATGGGGAATAGATTTTGTGGGACCAATTAATCTCCCATCAAATGATAACTCTTACATTTTGATTTGCACTGACTATGTCACTAAATGGGTGGAAGTGCGGGCTATGAAGCATGCAAGGGATAACAGGGTTGCATAGTTTTAATATGAGGAAATATTTACCAGATACGGTGTTCCATGGGAACTAGTCATAGATCAGGGAGCTCAGTTCACTTCTAATCTAATAAATGCACTTATGGAGGAATACAACATTTTCCATAGGAAATCTAGTCCCTATCACCCCCAGGCGATTGGTCAGGCAGAGATCACGAACAGGGAGATCGAGGCCATCCTGACTAGGACACTTCAGTTACACAAGACAGACTGGAGTAGCAGATTATAGGAAGTTGTGTGGGCTTACCGCACCACATGGAAGACACCTATAGGATTCACAACCTTTGAGTTGGTGTATGGAAAGATTGTTGTAATGCCAATAGAATTTGAGCATAAAACTTTACGAACAACATTACAACTCAATTTGGATCTTTCTGCAGCTCAGCAAGAAAGGCTCCTGTAGCTTAACTATCTAGATGAAATCAGAAAGGTCACTTTACATAACACATAATTGGTTCAATTCCAATGCAATAAATGACATGACTCACATATACGAAATAAACAGTTTGTTACTGGTGACTGGGCACTTCTATATGACTCCCGATTTCAAGAAAATCAAGGTAAGCTTACAACTCGCTGGCTTGGTCCTTATGAGGTTGACAAATTTTTTGCTAATGGTGTAGTTCAATTTTCCACAATTGATCCTATGTGCTTTAAGTTATTGGTCAATGGTCACAGACTACGTATGTACCATAAACCAGCCACTAAAGTTGAGTTCCTGCGGTAATTTGCTCTTCATTCTGTCATGTCTAAGCATCCTGCAGCCAATGGACCTCCTCCAGTTGATGACTTTCCTAAAGCCAATGGACCGCCTCCAGCTAAAGACTTTCCTACAGCCGACGGACCTCCTGCAGCTGAAGACTTTCTTGCAGCTGAACAGAGTGAATTTTCACTCTGGTCATCTCTTTGACTTCAATCACAAACAATCATAATAATTTTTTTGTTTCCCATGAAAATCTCTTTTTCCGCAAAAAAGCAACCATCACATCATATCCCATCAACTTTTTCTACCATATTCACTCACGTGTCCCGTCATTATTATGACACTCGTTACTTTTTGCTCAATACACATCATCCAATATTTCCAGATTTAGGCATTTACGCATGATTATTCTCTAGGTACACCTTCATTTATTGTTGGCAACATTTTTATTTCACTTGACATTATTATAAGTTACATTGTACTTAATTAAGTACTTCATCCAAATGTTGTCATACTTCTAACCACACATGTGAGGATACCTATCACCATTTTTTGTGGGGGGAGTTCGTTAACTTGTATTTTTCCATAATGACCCTTGCTTAAGCTATGAACAGTAATTTCAAATTAATTGATGTGACAACCCAAAAGTATGCAAAATTCTCTGCTAAGTTTTTATTTTTCAAACACCCAACTCGCATTCCCAGCTCTGGTTTTTCAACTTCTCCTCTGCTATAGTCCCCAAAAAACCACACCAAGCACTCATCCAACCTTATTTATCCTTAAGATTAGGCGAAACACAAGGTAGGGAATGTTGAGGATACAAAGGGTGGAATTTTGAAAAAGTCATTGGCAGTTGCAGAGAAAATTGTAGTGATTTGAGTTTTTGTGTTTCAGAGTTTCTCAGTCAAAATGGGTGGGTAACCAATACACCATGAACCAGGGGATCACTCATCCTTATTACAAGATCAGACAAGCATCCGAGTCTTTAACCGTGTGGGCTGGTTCACGTATTTCATCCGGCTATGTGGTTACAATGAAGTTGTGACAGTGGAATTGTTGCGCACTTACAACAATGGGGTTGCCTATGTAAAGGGATTAAGGGTGGAGGCTTTAGAAGCACAAATTGTAGAAGTTTCAATACTTCTCGCTATGGGTGAAGTTTTTCCACATGAACATGATGCACGAGCGGCCAGGGCTGAGTTTTCCTTGCCCACAAATGTTGCATTGGAGTCTAGTAGACAAGGGACGAAGAGAACATATCTTCCATAAGATTACCCTCGACTGGCTATCCATGTGATAAGGTACATTACTTGCGAAGGGTATTTTTATACTTGCATGCTGCACATTTCAAATTGTTGAGTCATTTGTGGCATGGCCGCCTTGTGAACATGCCCAATTTTTTGTATTCTTTGTTAACTTTGAGTTCAGAAGAGGTTAGAAAGGGGAAATTGATTGCAGCTACTCACCATGGGTTGGTAAAACTCCTAGTAGAGAGATATTTACAGGATAACTCCCCTATGACTTGGGATGAGTTTAGTATCGTACCCCATGTACAGTTATGAGGAGAAGGGCCATAGCCTGGACTTCAAGAAACAAAATAAAATGTCCCTGATGCAGTTGCACCTAATGAGGATGAAACCATTATTCCAGAGACCTTGCATAAAATTCCCTCTTCTTCAGGGGATGAAACAGAGCAAAATACTTTCGGTAATCCAAACCTTAGCTTGGGGGGCAGTGAAACCAAGGGTTCTACAGATTTACAGACTCCACAAGCAAAATAGAGTGCCCGAAGGAAAGAGAAGGGCAAGGCAAAGATAGCTGCAGATATAGGGGAAGAAACTTATGTTTTATCAAAAAACCCTATTTCTCCTACAACCATACCTCTAAAGAAATAATAGACATCACAAAAGTGCCATGTCATGTCTATAGAGACTCCTCCATAATGAATTGTTCGTTTGATCACACAGCGAGTAGACAAAATAGACTCACCTACAATGACTAGTTCATATCCTAAAGATCCAATTGAGGAATATTTAAAGGAACAACCACAAGAAGGGAGCCCATATACAGAGTTTTTGGACATTATGGAAACAGATCCTATAGCCAAGGAAATGGACATAGAAGCAGTGAGTACGGAAACAACATGCATGGAGACAGAACACACATAATCAGTAGATATGCCTTCTTCTCAGCAAGAGGATGATCAAGGGAATGATGCCCTAGTTCCAAACCCTCATGAATTACCCATTGATGAGTCAGACACAGTCACAGCAGCAACAGAGTAGGTCACTCCAGTCACTCCAATAAGAAAGAACTAGGTAACAGTTCACTCCATCTCCATTGACTACTTTACGCAAATACAATATGAAAAGTCAATATGGGAATCGGAAAGGGATATGTTAAAAAGGGAAATAGGAAGAAAATAACAAGAGGTACAATTGTTACAGAGCAAGTTAGATTCTGTTACAAACCTAATTCAGCAATTAATAGAATGCAGACCACCTTCTAGGGTCTATGCTTTGTGTTTAAAGGAACAATTTCTCATGTATAGATTGATGAGGATTCTTAGGGATCTACACACAAGCATAGACACACCACAGGAATTTGCGGCTGCATATGACCAGTCACCAAATTGTATTCAAAATTTGTTATGAGAACTCTACTTGCACAATTATGTTGTTCCCTTTGATACTAATTGGAATCCTTGGTTATTTGTTGGACTGCTTTACTCTCTTGGTCCAATAATGAGATAAACTATGGGGAAAAATTAAGGAAATACAAGGGAATTGAACAAACTGTTACACTCCCCTTATGACCGAAAAGTAGTAATCCCCATAGGTTATACTATGATTGGATGGAGATAGTATATGGAATGAAGGACTCTACACATAGGAAGATAATTCTAGGTAACAGGGAAGAAGTATTTGCAACATTTGAGCGACTATCCTTATCAAATGGAAATAGAGCAGCAGAGGGACTGAGACAAAGGTGTGATAGATTAACATTGGCACTAAAAAAGGTTGAACCTCATAGCCTTATCAACCTAAGAGCTGCAATTCAGAGATTCCAATGGTACATAAGCCTGGGAAGGCAACCTCGACCAAAGAGGTGGCTTCCACTTTCCTTTCAACCTCCTCTTCTCCTGTGGCCACTGTACACCTATGTTGATAATGAAGGAGATGAGCAATTGGAAATAAGTTGGCAGATTAAAATGGAGTGCACCAATGGATATTACTTGTGTGTGGGCACCTCCATGAGTGGTGAGACTCAGGAAGGAGATCTTCGAGTACTTGCAAAGATTTGAAATGTTTTTAGTGTCTGAGGACAGACATTAATCTTTGTAGGGGGCAGAAATGATAAGGCATATTAATGTCATACTTTAGAAGCCCTAGGACAACTTTTACTAGGATCTTTTCCCTGCTTTCATCATAATTTTTTAGATACTTTTTACTTATATTTTCTATTATGTGGCATGTTGCCACCAAACCTATTTTGTGGTTAAAAACACTTAAATACACTACGCTTGGATGAAAATGCTATATTACTTATTTTGGAATTATGGTTATGTCTCTGTGAAATGAAATAGTTGTTTAAACATGAATGACGTATGCGTATCTTGGTGTTTGTTATCATAAATGTATCTATCCTTACATTTGGAGTGTAGTGCAATGATTTAAAAACCATTGCCTTGACTAGGTAAAATGCACCCATGCGTTAGACGCTCGACCCGGTCTTACAACAGGAGCATATAGAGAAACCTCAAGCGCAACAGCAGGCAGATTCGGGATGATCAAGGTGGCAGCGGTCGAGAAAATAACAAGGTGTCATAATAAATTCTCTGAGGTAATCTAGGAAAGAGTGGGAAGTTAGATTTGTTGTCAAAAGCATTTCTTTCCTCTTTCATGGATCTGTTCAATCTCCAGTTTTATAGTTTCCTTTCATGTTTAATAGGATTGTAATAAAAGCTCCGCCTATCTCTATGGTGTGACTAGATAAGAGTTAGATGTTTTTCCTTATTTAAATAAAGACCCACTCCTACATGAGAAAAAGAGGGTGTTATCAATTATAGTTTACATTATGTTGATTTACAGTTGAATCTTGTAATCCATTTTTTATCAATAGAAAATGAAGTTTTAATCTACAGTTCAGTATAATTGAGTTTGGATACTCACTCAAGGGGGCTCACTTGGTGAGGAATCTGTGTTAGCTAGTTAAGATCATTTGCATGTAGTTTAAGTTTCCTGCATCTTGGTATCATAATTCTGGTGTTAACACAGTTTCTGCAGCCAAAGCCGCAAGATAGTCCAATACGTTCTGTATGAGCCAAAGAGGCAGAACTATTGAAGCATTATAATTGTGTTTTCAAGTCTTTCTGTTTCCAAGTTGTAGTGTTCCTTCAAGCGCTTTTACTTTTGCATTTCCTTTCCAACATTCTTTACAGCTATAGAATAGTTTGCTTTCAAAGCAATTTGCTTCATGCAACGATAGAATAGTTTGCTTTCAAAAGCAATTTGTTTCCTGCAGTCATAGCGTGGTCTGAGTAAGAATCCTTCGTGCATATACTTTGCTGACCTATTTCAAGTAATATGTCCCTGGGTTGATAAATTAAATGAGTTTCTATAATGGAGGATAGTTTCTTTGTCAGATGTCCAATCCCTGAGTCATGGTACTTGCCTAGTTTTCTATACCTTAATAGAACCGATCATGGCGGATGAGGATTTTGGATATAAGGGCCCAGAATGGATTTAGTATGTGGATGATATGAAATGGTTGATTTTGGGATATAGGTACCCAAAATGGATTTAGAGGATGAAGGATGGATATGGTAGGCTGTCTTGGGTTGTAATGATGGAGGAGGGGGATGACATTAAATGTTTTGGAAGAATAATGGGAAGACGCAATGGTGGGTTTGACAACACGCTTGGACTTTGCATTAGTTGTACCAACATTTTTGGATGAAGGGCCTTGAGATGTGCAACCAAGACCACAAGATCATGGATGCTCTTTGACAGGGATGGGCTCTAGTGTACCTTTCTCATTTAGGCCTAAGCCTTTGCCTTGATAATTCCATTTTTTTAGCATTTGATCCAAGATAGGGTACTTATCTCTTAGGATACAAGATGCGAGTCCATTATTAGGTGGAGTGTAAATGGTGGACATGAAATTTATTTCTCCTGTCTCAAGTGGACAACCATGGATGAATGTAAGTGGACCAAGGGGATAGAGTGATGGTGGTGGGAAAATTTGGATTAGAGGTGATAAAGGATCATTGAGTGGAGGAGATGGGATGTTGTGACTTTGACTCGGATAGGGGAATAGTAATGGATCATGTGATGGACTAGGTAGAATGGTGGGGTCTTGATTTGAAGGGGTGGATGGAAATGGGTCATGAGATGGATTTGATGGAAGCAATGGATCATGTAATGGAGGAAGTGGGATGGTGGGAACTTAAGATGGAGTGGATGGAATGATACAATCTTCATTCAAGTCAATGGATGTTTCCACATTCTTTTAAACAAGATCTTGACATGATTGGATTGGTGTGGATGGTGTGATGGGGGATGTATGGATGGAATCTTTAGATGGAGGGGATGCAAGGATGGGAGATTCTATAATTGAGATAGAGGGAAGATGGGTGGACTCATGAGATTCCTCAGATGAAGTGAGGATAATGTCAGGAGGAGAAGATGGGGATGAGGATTGGATGGATTCAATAGATGGGGGGACTTCAATGGTGTTAGGAGATGGACGAGGATCAATAACTATAGGAGATGGAAGGGAAATTATAGGTGTGGGAGATGGAAATGCCTCATCACTAATGACTTCACATGGGGGACTGATATGAATAGACTCGTCAACTTTAAGAGATGGATTTTGTGATGACTTCCTTGTCAAAAACCTTGGAGACTTACGTATTGGAGGTGGAGGATTAACATGTGTAGATGGTGGGAAGCTAGGGTAGGCCACATATGAAGGTGTGGCAATGACTTGTGAGCTTGTATGATTAAATGATGGTATAGAATCATGTGCAGGAGATGGCATGGCTAGATAGTTCACATAGGTAGGCATGGAGGTGATTTGTGAACTAGATTGACTAACTGACGGAGTTATGGATTGGGTCATACTATATGAAGTGGATTGAGGGATGTGGGTGGATAGTGGAAGGGGATTTTTGGTGGCACAGGAGGGAGTGGAGGATGGCGGTTTGAGACAAGAAGGGGTAGATGTGTAGGATAAAGTGGATTATAGATTAACAACATCATGGGGATTATTGTGATACATTAGAGGAACTAGAGGACTAGGATTATGGATTGGAAAATAGGTTGGAGGATAAGGAGGTGGTGGATTTGGATTAGGGATGTAGTTAGTAGTATTGTCATGGAAAGATGGAGTTTGGGAAATTACTATGGGAGAAGATGGAGGCATGAATGTATAAGAGGGAGATGTGGATGGAGGATAAGATGGACTGCCCTTGTCAGGGGTATGATAAGGAGTGCTAGTGGGTATGTATAGAGACATGATGGGGTAGTGTGGAAGAATGATTGGATTTTGGAGGATGCTTGGAGCAAGATTTCTAAGGTTTTAAATATACTCATCATGATCAACAAGACTCTCATCATCATTGGAATGGGATGAAGTGGAAGAAAAGGTAAGATGACCAAACTTAGCATAATAGGATTGTGACATGGTGATCAACTAAAGATTTAGATAGGGGTGAAGGAAAGATGGATGAAAGACTAAAGCTCAGATTAGGATAGATAATAGGCTCATACTAGGATTTTAGATTAAGCTCAGGATAGGAGAAAAGACTAACTCTGAAGAAGATGGAAAGGTGATGAGGAATGAAGAAGATGACTCTGTTAGCCTAGGATATGGGGAGAAATGGAGGACCTGATGAAACTAGAAGAAAATGGCGCAAGATGATAGTAAGGATGTGATTATGAAACTAGGATGGCAGAACTGTAGAGATGGGTAATTTTTTACTAGGGATTTGGGCTAAGTGTTTGACTTGGTAAATGTTTGATTTTGGTGATATTTTGACTTTTTTTTTGGCAAAAGGTGTGTAAGTTAACCAAGTACATCAAACACAAAGTACATATTTAGAACCAAACACATTCACAACCTAGGCTGGATAGGATACTATTTGTTGAATCCCCACTTGTATTTCTCCATATACCTCAGACAAATTGGACAAGTAGAGATTCTAGTGTCACTGGTTCCCCTCTATGACACAGGAATCACTAGAATCTCTCACCCCAAAGGTCCAAAAAAAGCCTCAAGGATCTTATGTCTCACAATGAAGGGTACGTGTGGGGTGTCTTAGTCAGTCTCCAACCTTCCGTATTAGCAGATATATAAGGATTTTTTGCTTCTAAACATTGGTTCGTAGTAAGATTTGTGGTGTCCCCCCAATCAATTTGTACATGTGTGACTCACTTAAGAGCCTAGTTGACCATGTTGATATGCTAGGGATGTTCACCTAGTCCGAACTACCATCAACACGCATCGCCCAAGCTTGGTGGGATGTAAGACAAGCCTTTATTCAGTATCTTATTTATATATCGGTTGGGGTATTTACCGGTTTGAGGTCATCCTCTAAAGGGGAAATGTTCCCTCTAGACAGGCCTCTCTAAGAAAAGTAAAAGATTCGAGTGGTCACAGTCATTTTTCTCTTGCACCAACGACCATGAGAGCTAGTGGGAGAGGATAGTGTATGATGTGAGGTTGCGTTCTAACAAAATTTGTGCAAGTGCACCAAAGACTTCAAGCACGTGATTGATTTTCAAACAAATTAGGCAATGTTTTGTAATCTATAACATAAGCAAACTCGCAAAGATTGTTCATTTTAATGCACCAAGTCTAGATGTTTGATTTGTTTGTTCAATTTTAAGCCCAAAATGAAGTGTTTTGATTGTTCAATTTTAGTGCATCAACTTGAAGTGTTTGATTCGATTGTTCAATTTTAGCTTTGGCACTCAAGATTTTGTTGAATTGATTTTAAAACCCAAATTGAAAAAATTGTTTGAGGGTTCTTTTTAGCCTTTTGATTTTTTTAGAGCACCAAAACCAAATGTGAGTTCACTTAATTTTATCAAAAACTAATTGAATGAAATTGAATTTTTAACAGGTAAATTTTGCTCCGTACGTACGATATCGTTGATCTACAAAAAATAGAATACACAGTCAGCAAACTAGAATTCCCATGACTCTGGCCTTCATTCCCGTGAGGTCAAACCACATTCCCGCGGGGTCAAACAATGATCCTGTAGGTAGTTGACCTCACAAAATTTAACTTTAATGTTAAAAGACCGTACAAATTAATAGTCTTAGGGCTTTACAAAGTTCAAGCTGTGTTCCCATGGATTTAGGTTGCATTCTTGAGGGATTGTTAGAAGTGAAGAAAATAGATGGGAAAATAGAAGCAATAAGGAAAAATAGCTCTCAGCCAACAGCTAGGGTACAGTCCGCGAGATCACGTTCCTACAAGTCTAACAAGCATTCCCACAGGTTGATTTTTCTTTCATTCCCATAGGTTTGATCAACATTCTCATGGGTTCAACCCGCATTCCAACGGGTAATTGTTTGTTTGTTTTTGGTGCAGGAATGTGATAAGGACCTGCGAGAATGTGTTCCCACCAGCTGGTCAAAGAATGAAAACAAAGATATAAAATAGAGAAGAAACAGGTCTCAGCCACTGTCAGACCACAGAGTCGCGGGATTGCATTCCCACCAGTAGAGGCAGCTTTCCCGCAGTTCTAGCCTTCAATCTTGTAGGAGGACAAACTTGGGTCACCGCAAAACTTGACTTTGGATTTGGTGATGCAATTCCTTATTTTTAATCTTCCAACTTGTAAAAATCTTGAAAACCTTGCAAAAAGTACTCAAACCATAACAAACATTAGCTTTTGGGTTAGTTTCTAAGAGAAAAAGATGCAATAAAATGAAAATGACCCGTGAAGTAGGTCCCACCGAGCATGCCAAAATGTGTACAATAAAACTAGTGTGTTAGGAATATGAAGAAATGCTAAACATTCAAAAAACTAATCTACTATAACATATAAAGATAAGACAATGCAAAGTGAGTAAATCGAATAAAGGGCCCAAAGACTATACAAACCTCTCTTAACCAATGAAGAACCTCCTTATTGAGTAGATTTGTCCAATGCTTAGGATGTGTGCTCAATGATGCATGCTCAAGCTTCAATGGTGCGAGAGTATGGATTCTAGAGTGATTTTGGCATTATTATGTTGAGGTTGATGATTTTTGTCTTCAAATGGGCATGATAACAATGCATGAAAGATGAATGAAAATGAAGGAAAAGAGCCTTCAATTTATAGGCAAATAGAGGTTTAAATGGACAGTTGAGATGTAAATTTGAGGAAGGGTTGAGAAGCATTTGAGAGAGAGCACATGGATTATGTTTCTTCAAATGTCTCCTATTGTGAAAAGTGTCACAAGGAGAGAGGGTTTGAGGGAATGGGGGAATGTGACCATTTTGGGAGATGTGAGAGGGGACAAAATGGGAAAAGGAGGATGGAGTGTGTAAGAGAGATGTAAGAGCATTTAAGGAAGACTTAATGAGATATAGACAAGGATTTGAGTGATGTGACAAGAGGTTGACTTTGGGGTTTGGGTTGAGTTCTTAATCCTTGGATTAGGATTATGTACATGCTTAGGGAGTGATTAGGCTTAGGTTAGAGGACAAGTGGGGTGATTAAGAGGATGTGATGGGAGGAGAGAGAATGAGTGGAGGGGTTAATTAGTTAATTATGGTCAATTAACTAATAAGAAAGGATTAGTATGTGTGAATGGGTTGGGTTGAGTTACAACCAAGGGTCAAGTGGTTGGGATAATAAGATTAAATAGGATTTATTTAATCACAAGTGGGATAATAGAATAAAGTGAATTAATTTAAATAGAAGAGTCTATTTATTTAAATTAATAGAGGAAGCAGGATTTAATTAATTTAATGGTTGTGGGTTTTCATTAGATTAATTGGACTATGGCTAATTAATTAAATTAATTAAGCTAGGAGGTTGACATAAATTAATTAAGTAATGTATAATTATTTAATTAATAATGCATAGAAGAGAGCTAAATTTAATTAAATTTGTTAATCAAATTTAGGTGTCTACAACTATAAACTGTGTTAAGCTAACTAGGGGACGGTAAGATTGAGATCATTTTAGGAGCCCGGACTTCACCCCTTCACTTAAGAGCCTCTGCCTCAGGAATGGTAGGATTAATAGTCAAGTTTGTTGGTGTTGTTGTATTGATTAGTTTGTCATTGAAGTAACCAACACGTGCATCTTTAACAACAAGAACAACAAGCATTTTTGAAGAGTACAACTTTTCCAACTCATCGCATATTGGTTCACATAGCATGCCCCCACAAGTTGAGGTTAATCAAAGAATTAGACATGTCATTGATTTTAACAATTCTATGTTTTACTTCACTTTTGTCCTTTCCGCGTATAAGTGAAAGCTCATTAACATTAGTGACAACACCAATTACATCAACCAAGGCATTGTTGTTATAATTTATGATTTCATTGAGAGGAACAAAGTGTGAAGCATTGGGTGTGACAGGAACAACATCGTCACAACATTTTAACACTGATGTTTCATCCAATATAATCTCTAAGTGGTTGTTCAATTTATTATACATTCTACTGGCCTCTTTAATAGAACCTTTTGAGATAGTATAGTACACCCCCACATCAACTCTATTATAATACATTTTTGTTGTATCGTTAAAACAAGTTATTCTAACTTCTGTGCCTTCCAAATCTATAATGTCGAAGCTAAAGTGCCTTCTCAGTCAGGTCTATTATAACGATAATTTTTCCTTTTACTTTTGACCCAAATTTTGATTATCCATTTGTTCTGGTAAGGCTTAAGAGCTTTAACAGTGCTAGTATTGACTGGTGTGTCTATATGGGTAGGATACAAGTGCGGTATAAATTTAAGGGCTCATTTAGCTGATGTGGGGGTCCCTGGGGTCCAACATTTGTTGTTCTTTCTCTTGGAATAGGTGTTTAGGTGTGCCAAGCGATGCAAAATCTGAAAGTTTGATATCTAGGCTAGAAAAGATTATAACCCTGTGAAAGGAGGAAATGCAAGAATTCAACACAACACATGTGACAAAAGGCATGTGATAATAAAGAGTAATTTAAGAAGACATATAGTGTATGCATATGCTACCTTGTACCCCAAACATTCCTACATGCATATTTTGCAAGCATTAATATGGAGCCTATTTTTATTGTCATTGAATAAAAAAGATCAGAATATTTCGGCGACACAATGGCTAATTACAAGTGAGTGCCATTAGAGAGCACAATTTTATGCCGATAAAGCTCACTCTACTCATTGTTCAATTTATCGGAAGATAATAGCCGGAGTGTTGGACATGAAAGACTATCACCAACATTTATATTGAAAATGGCATTTGGATGAGCTGCATTTGCATGACACCATCCTACAAACAAAGGAGCATAGAGCGAAAAATTTATGGGCCCATTCTAAAACATGAACACATAAATTTTACATATGTAAATGTCCTTTAATTAAAATTGCATACTTGACTTTGAACATTTAAAGCACATAGAAAAATGGTTTCAATATATGCAAGTAGTAAAACAACCGAACAGATATGCCATGCATTATTTTTTTGAATTTCTTACACAACACCAAGCTTGCATACCATACCTCTAAATGGCTTGAAATATGAGAGGCAAAGAGAGAATATGCACTCACCGGAATGTCAACAATTGAATGTTGGGAGTCATCGATAGAGTTTGACTAGGATGACATTGTGTCCATTGTTCTTTACAAACAATAAGTTGAACAGTGGACGCAAGATGTGAAGTCTGACACAATAACAAAGGAGGTTTGTTTTTCCTTCATTACCTCACAATAGTATACAATGCATAAAAAGAGATTAAACAATCATTTAAAATAAATATAAGGTACAACACACAGGTGGACCTTCGAAACACCTTATTAATAAATGGACACACTATAAATGTTAGTCATTCAAGATCACTTTGCTGATGATTTTGAGACTCGATTAATAGATAATAAAATATCAAATGTTGTAAAAAATAAAGCATGCTTCATATAATTTGTGTTTAGATGAAATTTTAAACCATTTGGATTATGACAATATTTTCCTAGGTTGATGCTACTCATTTTCCATCTTTGGCACTCTGGAACACGTCTTAACATCCTTTTGTGTTTTTTTGTGCGTTTATCTATTATTGTTTTTTTTTAACAAGGGTTTTCGAATACATGATTAAGAGCAACGTTCTTTTTTGTATTTTTTTTGTTTGCTTTTCTGTTATTAATTTTGTAAGAAGGATTTTGAAATGCATCATCAACATAGGCAGATTTTAGCAAAAGCTAAGAAAAACCTAAGCATCTTCCGCTGTCAAAGTTTGTTAGCATGGAGGTAACAAAATCTTTAAAATTATTCAAATATGAAAACATCCTTTTCAGAATCTCAATTGATATGGTATTTCTTATCGGGTTCCAGTCTGATATTTTTTTTCCAATTTTTAATAATTACAGTTAAACCCCCAAAAAAACACAAAACGATGTTTAAACCTAGGAAAAAAACAGAAAAGAATGTTACAATGTGTTCAAAAATATTTGAATAATGCAAACATTTTGATACATGTCTGCAAACACTTCATTCTTTAGTAAAATTTATGTCCTAACATCCTTTTGTGTTTTTTTGTGGGTTTAACTATTATCCATTTTTCTAACAAGGGTTTTGGAATGCACGATCAAGAAAGCCAAATACACTTTCAAACTATTATTTTTAGGGTTTTTTATAGTGTTGTTTTTATGCGGTTAAGAATGTTGTAGAGATTTATTTTTGTTCTTCAACAACGTCCATTAGTTCCTCTTTAAAAACATTGTCTTCACGGTTATGCTTACACCCACAAAAAAAAATACAAAAGGATGTTACGACATGTTCAACTGTATTTGAATAATGCAAACATTTTGATACATGTTTGTAAACACTTCATTCTTTTGTAATATTTCAGTCCTAGCATCCTTTTGTGTTCAACGACTATCCATTTTTCTAACAAGGGTTTTCGAATGCACGATCAAGACAACCAAATATTAGTAAAAGATACGAAAATCCTTTCGAAAGTGTTTGAATAATACAAACATTTTGATATCTCTCTGCAAACACTTCATTCTTTAGTAATATTTAGGTTGTAACATCATTTTGTGTTTTTTTTTGTGTGTCCATTTGTTATCCATTTTTATAACAAGGGTTTTCGAATGGATCATCAGTAAAGCCTAAAAACATAAAGTGATGTTACAACGTGTTGCACAGTGTTTGAATAATACAAACATTTTGATTCTTGACTACAAATACTTTAGCAAAAAAAGAAAAACACAAAAGGATGTTACGACAAGTTCCACAGTGCTTGAACAAGACAAACATTTTGATACTTGTCTACAAACACTTCATTCTTTCTTAACTGCCTAAGAAGGGCACTATGAAAAATTGTAAACACAAAGTTTACAAACACTTCATTCTTTCTTAACAGAAATCAAATAAAAATCACCATAGCCACATACCTAGACATCCTTAAAGAAGACTTGGAAATACATACCCAGATGAAGAAATAATGTCCAACTTCATTGAAACAAACCTCTGCAAGACAACCGCTCCCACAGAAACAACAAGCAAGAAACAACCAAACCACCACCGAAGATGAAAATGAGTAACATCAACCTACAGAAACATCACCATAACCACAAACGACACCAGTGGTACAACATATTGAATGCACATTGAAGACGAAAATAGAGAAACCATCTCGTCGACCGCTCATCTCATATGGAGCACCCACCCAAGGATGCGTCACCACCACCCAAGGACGTGTCACGACGTCATGCTAACATGCACACACATTCCAAAAAAATGGTGATGACAATCGACCAAAAAAGGTCATCAGAGAAGTGTTTTTGAGATGACTAAAAACTTTCCGACCATGAATCCCCACACCTATCGGCATAACTAGCAGTTGCACGCTTTTGTGCTCGCAACGATGAACCGATAGGAGCTTTATGTTTTGTATAGTGCATTTATCCATCAAAGAAAATAAATTTCAAATTATCCCTATGTGTTTATCCACACAAAAGTGTTAAGAAATATGTTGTCATTGTATATATCACACTACTGCTATTGTATAAGTCTTGACCCTTGACCACCATTTTAAAATATATATATATATATATATATATATATATATATATATATATAATTTCATGTAAATAAATTAAATTTTAATTAATTTTCAATTTAAGTAAAATGATTTTTTCCATTCACCTGAGGTGAGCCCTTCGATACTGTTTTATAGTTTCTTTCCTTTATTATATCCGACAAAATTGCTAAGAATTAAAAAATAATATCATAAAATGAAACTTTGTGTACGTCGCCTTCGTGATTCGTGGTTCCCAAGATTTCCAACGACGAGGGTTAGTAGCACCAGTTTGCAACGGGGAAATCAATACAAAAACTACTAATAACGAATACTTAAACGTAACCAATAAAATGTACAAGCCAATAAAGGAAAACAAATGAATGCAAACCCCAAAGTGTTTGAAGCTTCGATTGTCTCTCTCTACTCCTTCTGAAATGTTGTTTTTGATGCTCAGTATTGGCGTGGGCAACGTCTATGGCTTGAGAAGTGTCGAGAATTTGATAATTGAAATGTGTGTCTAATCGCAAGATGACTTGAATGCTAGAACCAAACTGACGGAGTAATGGCGCACGAGAGCTTGAAATCCTGGATCCTTCAAATGGGTATGAAGGTTTTATTATATAGGAATTGGGGATGATATGATCGGTTGAGATCAATCCCAGAGATAGGGAGATGAACGATTGAGATCAAAGGGAACTGGAGAAGCCATCAGTAAAATCCACCTCTTCAATTGGTAAAGAGGAGATAGAGTTTGGTTGACTGAAGAGCTAATTGTGAGTTAGCTTTTAGAACTGAAGAGGTGGGTGGAGTTACCCATGTGAACTGGAGAGATGGGTGGTGTTACCCATGTGAACTGGAGAGATGGGTGGAGTAACTCATGTGATCTAATTAAGGATTATCTCTTTGAAAATAAATGAATATTTAATTCATTTATATAATTAAAGTTTTCAACATGTGAGATAATTGAATTCTTTTTTATTTAGAATTGCTTTATTGAATGAAATTAAATTAATTTAATTGGAAGAATTTAATTAGTAAGTTTAAATATTTCAATTTAAACTATAGGAAATTGGATTTAATTAATTAATTATTGGTAATTAATCATTTAATATTAATTAATTATATAATTAATTTTGGGAATTTGATTAGATGATTTGGGGAATAAATTTAGAGGAAAATAGATGATTAATTAATGATTAAAAAAATATTAATTAATAGATGAAAATTGGTGTTTTTAATGTAAAATCGCAAGCCTGCCCATTTTAGGGTGTCTACATTTGCCCCTCTTTGATGCAATGTGGCTTGTCGCAATGTGTCAAAATTTTTATGTTTTGTTCTTTCCCCAGCTTGCCCTAACGATAGTAGGTGTATTTATGCCCCCTCAAAAAATTTGAGCGAGAAGTCGCGACGTGAGCGTTAATTTGTTGAAACTGCAAATTGTGAATCTGGGTAGCTGACTGATTTTGAAAATGTTGCATTATGCCCCTGATATTGACTGTCAAAGTTTCTAGGGACCAAAAATAAATTTTTGAAGTCCTACAGGAATTAGGGTTTATATAAATCCCTATAAGTAGCCGAGAGAGCCCTTCATTTCTCATTTTGCATTCTTGGAGCTCTAGAGATCTTGGTGAGTTTGCTCTTTGTTTTCTTTGTTTTTCTTCCTATTTATGTGCGATGGCAGGCTTACCTGGAGTCACCCACATTTTTGACCGAGTTCAGACGTATCAAAGGCCAGCTGGCATAGGACATCTGGTGAGTGTTCTTGCCTTGCATGTCATTAATGTATTTATTTCTTGCTTTGAAATTTTTTGTTTTTTTTGTCCCGTTGCAAACATTGCTGCAATCACCTGCGGTTTTGCCTCAATTGTAGTTTTAATGCCGCAATTGCTAGCTATGAGCCGCAATTGATAAGTGGCCTGCAATTATCATCTTTGAATGCCATGATTGGTTTTTGACTTCCGCATTTGTATCTTGTGTTCCGCAATCGCATAAAAGTACCACATTTGAAGTGTTTTTTACCGCAATTGCCTGTATAGTTTTGCACTTGATTTGTATGGTCTCATTTATGCTTTTGCTAACTTGCTGACACTTGTCTATTTGATCTATTACTGATAAATTTCTGACTTTGCCTATTGCAGTTCATCAGGAGGATTCTGCGCTATTGAGAGTCTAGACTGGCGAGACTTGTTTACAGATTCCAGCTGTTTGAGGATGAGAGGTCAGTGCTTAGGGAGTTAGGATTATATTGGGTATGTTATATGCCAGAGATTAAGACCAACAGGGGTCTGATCTTGGCTCTTGTAGAGCGATGGCATTCTAAGACATGCACTTTCTGGTTACCCATTGGAGAGTGTACTGTTACGTTGGAGGATGTTTACCGCATTATTCAGCTTCTGATTCAGGGTGTGCTTGTTGAGTATGCCACCCGACCTGGCAATGCAGCTTTGACAGAGTTATCTAGATTGCCCCAAGATCAGCTAGGTTTGTCTAGTTCGTATGATATCTCATGGTCCCAATTCAGCATGGGCCTTGATATATTGTCAACTTTATTAGGTAGCTTGATATGTGGCATCTTATGCCCTGATCGACACCAGTGTGGGTTCTCTGTAGGCTTTGGTGATGTGTTGCAGAGTATGGTCCATGATCACACTGTATTTGCATGGGGGCCGTGCATTTTAGCTCACATGCACTTTCATATGTTCTACGCAGCTTACCTTAATGGTAAGTCGCTTGGCTGCGGTGCTACCCTTCTTCAGATATGGTCGTGGGAGCACATTGTTGTGTGTCTTCCAGTGGGTACTCGTGATCTACCTCTAGACATGCCCTATGTCTTTATGTATGATGGAGCCATTATTCATACTCACATGGGTCATTTGATGTACTGGCGTTAGTAGTTAGATATGATGCCATATTTTATTTGGAGACTGTATAGAGAGGGCCTCGTATGGGTTGGAGAGGATGTCCATCTCCCATTCTGTCATCAGTGAAGATTTTTTGATTGGGTGTGTCACACACCATGTTCACATGATTGATTTCCACAACACCGATAGGGTGTTGCGGTAGTTCAGAGAGCGATAGGATGTGTCTGACACTTATGCATATTTTGCACATAGAGTGAGGGACGTTGCGCTATGGGGTGTTGTTGTTTCACTTAATGCTGTGTAGACTAATTTTGTATGTTTACTTCATGTTCCTTGGACATGGAGATCTGCCACTGTAGATGCAGGTATATGTTTGCGCTATGAATTTTGTAGTTTCATTACTGCTCTCTTAGGCTATCTGCTTTGTGATACTTGTTGCTTTATCTGATGTGGTACTGATATTTGAATTGGATCATTTTGTAGGCACCACCCCCTAGTATGATGCTTGGTGGGCACAAACCCATCCTGTTTCACTTACTAATGTTTCATGTCTTGTTGCTAGCACTATCATGAGGAGGCAATGACAGTTACGGCGGGGTAGGGGTGGGTGAGACAAAGGGAGAGATGGGGGTCGAGATGAAGGGAGCTATGGTGGGCGAGACAGAGGGAGAGATGGGGGCCAAGATGGTGGGTGGGGGAGGGGAGATGACGGTGGAGATGATCCTGGGCCTGGGGGAGCTGGTGGTGGGGTTCAGATGAGGAGTGGGCGGAGTAGTACTCGTGTTGGATTGGGTGCTATTTTGGAGGAGGAGGCACCTCAATTAGTTTGGAGAGTACATCGGCACACTATTGTTGTTCTTCCTCACAGGTTAGATGATAGAGTTATTGCAGAGGATGTGGATGTGGAGATAAGATATATTGACAATGAGGCCTTGGATGTAGAGAGTGCAGGTTCGAGCTCATCCACTGGTAGTAGTAGTATGGGAAGCAGTACTAATGATACTTCTGACAGTGAGGACTCTTGGGTAGTGAGGGAGAGGAGAGATGAGGGATTGGGGGATAGGGATGAGGAGGGAGACATTGATGTGCCCATGAGGGGGATGGAGGAGGATCCCTCAGAGTTAGAGTGACTTACTCAGTAGGTACAGGATCTATAGGATAGACTTGTTGCTTCGAATGTGTGTGCTACTACTTTGGAGGCTAGAGTCTTAGCAGCTAAGGAGAGAGAATGACAGGGTCGCTCAGAGGTCAGATCCTTCATTGATAGTGTACATGATGCTTCTCATCGGGATGTATTGGACCGATACTATAGATCTGGGTGTGATGTCCAGAGAGAGATTGACTACTGGCAGTGCCACTATGAGGGTGCAGTTCCTTCAAATCAGCGGGTTCCCAGCTACACTGCCTCCTAGAGATCTAGCAGAGCGCAGAGCTCATAGAGTAGTGGGATTGGTGATCCAAATTGACCACATAGGAGTGCCCCTAATATGTCTTCCCCTCATCCACCTGGCGGTGAGATGGGGGTAGCACATGCTGAGTTTATTATATCTGTTATACTCTGATTTCACCATTTTTGTAGTGATGTAGCATTGATGTATCTTTGAGGCTTATATATGATTGTATCTCGACACACTTGATATTTATTGATATAGATGTTGATCACCTTATGTTATCTTTGCTTGCGATCGTTTATTGTACTCATATATTTTGATTGATATGAGATGTAACTAGTTTTTTTTTAGATAATGTGCATTTGATTTACTTTCTATATGTGTGGTTCTACATGATGTGTATAGATGTTGAAATGTTTATGACATGTGATTCTATGATGCAGACTCTTAGATGTATGATTTACTTTTCCTATGATACTGACATGTTTATGTAGGATGGTGGAAATGAAATGCAGGTTTATATGAGAAGCTTATGGATGTATGTGATATGATTTACCATGTATGCAACTGCTATTTTTTTTCATTTTTTTTTCGGATGCACTTAAATAGAATGAATGCAATCTATTATGCACAAAATATCTGAGTAATGCATGTGTTAGTTAGATGACAGTTAGTGTAAATGTGTTCTCTGGGATTTGATTTGATAGATATGGAATGATAGAAAGAATTTTTTTATTTTGATAGATATGAATGGATAGAATGGATGAGTGACCCAAGTCATTGCTGCGTTTCCAATTTTTGTCATCGTTGCATCTTTTTACGAAATTTTGAAGAATGTCCAATGCATCCATATCATATACCATCTGGATACCGCCACAACGTCTTGATAACCAGAAGGAGTAGAGAGATTGAATAGAAAGAAAACTTAGTGCACCCAAATATTGACCATCTGGGTTTAGCCATGTTCCCTGTTTGAAAAGAAAGAGAACCAAAACCACCCAGATATTGACCATCTGGATACCGCTTTTCCCTCTGAACAATCCGAACAAAAGAAAAAAAGAAAACCAAGATAGAACTCCAACGCACCTAGAGTCCATCTGGATAGCACCATGAGCTCTTGATTTTGAAAAGAAAGACCAAAAAAACAAGATAGAATTCCAATGCACCCAGAGTCCATTTGGATAACACTATGAACTCTTGATTTTAAGAAGAAAGCCCATAAAAACCAAAATAGAAATCTGATATACCTAGAGTCCATCTGGATACCACTATGATTCTATTGGTAAATAAACAAGCATATAACAGAGAAGGAATGTCCAATTATTTCCCAGGGTTATTAAGCTTAGATCGTGGAACTATGTGGCTGCCAGATAAGTGACAGTGCCTACTGCATTTATCCTAAATCATCATGGCCCTGGAATTGAAGTGAACATTCAACAAACAACAATAAAAGAAAATAAGTCATGATCCATCATAGCTACTCTCCTCACTTGGTGGATCCTGGAATAGCATAAGAACATAACCGTGAAATATAGACTGACATCTGACCGATTGTCTAACCTAGTCAACATTTTGATTGTTCCTTGATTCAGTTGGATTCTCTTGATTGGCTCGACTCTTTTGATAGGCTTGATTGGATTGATTGCTTTGATTGTGTCTAGTTTCAGTAATAGATGACTCATATAAGACTGACTTGTTTGGTTTTGATATTATCCATCATTGTGTAAGATGATTGATTGATTTTGATCATTTTTGGTGGCTGATCAAGCTATGTCAGATGGGCCCAATGCTGATTCACAAAGCTCATGGTTTTGACATTGATTGACTTGGTGTGATCGCCTCTTGCTCTATTGACAACCGAGTTGGTTATTGCTTGGGATTTTGCAGTTTTTTTATTATTTTTTATGAAGATTGATTTTTTTTTTACAACATTTTGATCTTTTTAGGATTTTTTGATGATTTTTCTGATTTTTTGGGTTTTTTAGGACATTTTAGGATTGCCCCCTAGTCTGGTGGACTAGTACTAACCATGGTTAAGTTTGGTTCTTAGAGGGGATTGTGCTTCTAGATATAGCTTGGGTAGTCAGTCTTGCATTTGAAGTGTGCTCAAGCTTTTGATCTTGGATTTCATTGATGGTGAAGCTGGATTTGAACACTTGGCGCCTATTTGCCAGGTTTTCACCAAGTTACCTACTCAATAGTGCCTGTTTGCCAAGTTTTCACTGAGAGAGTGATTTTGTTTCTCTTTACTTTTTTGCTTTTTGGATTTTTTTTTGTTGTCGCCAAGGCGCTTGTTTGCCAGGTTTTCACCAAGGTAACATTTTGTATTTTTTGATTTATTTTTTTTTGTATTTTCTGGATATGTAGATAGTTTCCTTAACCCTTGAGACCTCAAGCGTAGAACCTCTTGAGGTGCATTTATTTATGTATCTGAGGAGTTGATCTCCTTTTGGTGTTTCCAGTTGGTATGCCCCACTCTAGGTAGAGTTGACAATGACATATTGTCCTAGCCAATTAGGCTCGAACTTTCCTGGTTTCACTCGCTCTACTTGGTTCTTTTGATTTTCCATGAGGACAAGGTATCCTACCTCAAATGTTTGTGGCCTCACCTTCTTATGATAGTTCCTTGTAAGGGGATTCTGGTAGCCTTGTAAGTGGTTGAATGCATTTTGTCTTCTTTCATCTAGTAGTTCCAGTTCACTGAGCCTTGCTACTTTGTAGTATTCATCTAAAATCAGGTTCTTTAATGATATCCGCAGGGATGGGATTTCCACTTTGAGGGGTAAAAATTCCTCTGATCCATATACTAGGGAGAAAGGAGAGGCTCCTGTAGGTGTTCTTACGCTAGTTCCGTATGCCCATAATGCTGGACTAAGCTGTAAATGCCAGTCTCACCCTGACTTGTTAACTATTTTCTTCAAGATTTTCATAATTGTTTTGTTTGTCGCTTTAGCTTGGCCATTCCCTTGAGGATAATAGAATGAAGAGAATCCTTGTTTGATTTGGAATTGTTCACATAGCTCTTCAACATCTTTGTTTTGGAAAGGTGTATCATGATCTGTCAGGATGGTTTGAGGAATTCCATACCGACATATGATATGGTTGAGTATGAACATTGATATCTTCTTTCCAGTTATGTAAGTGAGGGGAATTGCTTCCACCCACTTAGTGAAGTACTATGTTTCTGCTATGATGTATTTATGTCCATTAGCTGAAGATGGTGTAATCTTTCCCACTAGGTCAAATCCCCACATAGAAAATGGTAATGGTGAAGTAATAGGATGTAGTTCTTGGGTTGGTTCATGGATGAGGTCTCCATGAATTTGACATTTCCTACACCTTTGTACATACTTGTTTGCATCTATTTCTACTGTTGGCCAGTAGTATCCCATGCAAATAATTGTTTTAGCTAAGTTGTTGCCACCTTCGTGGGTTCCACAAATTCCTTCTTGTACCTCGTACATATCTCTCTGGGATTCTGTGGAAGTGAGACATTGTAATAGCATTCCATTTAGACTTTGTCTATATAGAGTAGTTGAGAGGATGGTATACCTAGAGGCTTGGCAGATGAGGGACTTTTTCTGGTTCCTAGACAAGTCATGCGGTAAAACACTAGTTTGGAGGTAATTATACACATCATGGTATCATGGGATTTCAGGACCAACAAGGACACATGTTGATTTTTTGATTGGTGCTTGATGTGATCGCATCATGAGTTGTTCCACTAGAAACTGGAATCGGGGTTCATTGCCTGGCATATCGATCAGTGATACTATGGTAGCCATCGCGTCTACAGCTTTATTTTGAGCCCGTGGCATTTTCTCAAGGAAGATGTATTGGAACTTAGTGCACAACCTGTCCATCTGTGCTCTGTATGGTATTAGCTTCTCATCTTTTGTCATATAATCATTGTTGACTTGGCTAATGACCAACTGTGAATCTCCATAGACCTTAAGGTTCTTGATTCTCCATTGAATTGCTATCTTTAATCTGATGACCAGTGCTTTGTATTCTACTATGTTGTTTGTGCATGGGAAGTTGAGTCTGAAAGATGTTGGAATTGCATCATTATTCAGAGTGATGAGCACTATTCCTGCTCCCACACCATGGTTCGTGCATGACCCATAAAAGTATAGTTGCCATACCTTGATCGCTGGTTGTAGTGTCATAATAGACTCATCAAGAAAGTCAGAAATGATAGGTTGATGATCCTGAATAGGTGCCTCTACTAGTTGATCCACAATCACTTGTCCTTTGATGGATTTTTTGTCTATGTATTCAATGTCAAACTTGCTTAAGATCATCACCCACTTTGAAAGTCATCCAGTGAGTGCCGCTTTACTTAGGAGATACTTTAAAGGATCAATATGTGCTATCAACTTTGTTTGGTGACTCAACATGCAATGCCTCAGCTTCTGGGAAGAGAAGAAAACAACGAGGCATGATTTTTCAATTGGCCTATAGTTGAGCTCATATCCTACCAATGTTCTACTTAGATAGTAGATAGCTCTCTCCTTGCATGTGTCATCATGTTGTGCCAAGAGAATGCCTAATGCTAATTTTTTTGCCAAGATATACAAAAGCAATGGTCTACCTTGGACTAGTGGCACCGATATGGGAGACTTGAGTAGATAGTCCTTGCATATTTGGAACACTTGTTCGCATTGTTCAGTCCATATAAATTTGATGTCTTTGTGTAGTAGATGTGGGAATGGGTGGCATTTGTCTGCTAGCTGAGCTATAAAGCGCCTGATTGATTGGAGCCTTCCTTGTTACCCCCTTATTTACCTTAGGTTGGATGGTGGTGGCATGTCCAATATTGCTTTGACTTTCTCTGGGTCTGCTTCAATGCCTCTATGTGACACTATGAACCCCAATAGCTTCCCTACTATGACCCTGAATGCACATTTCTTTGGGTTTAAATGAACCTTGTATTCCTACATTCTATCAAAGATGGGTCCCAATACTTGTAGATGATCCTTTCTAAGCATTGACCTGGATAGTATGTCATCAACGTAGTCTTCCATTGTCTTGTGGATGAGATCATGAAAGATGGTTGTCATGGCCCTTTGATATGTTGCTCCGACATTTTTTTATAACAAACGACATGATGTTCCAACAATAAGTGCCCCAAGGACCTGTGAAAGTTATTTTATGTTGATCCTTTGGTGCGATCCTTATCTGATTATACCCTGAAAAGCCATCCATGAGTGATAGCATTTGATGGCTAGCTGTTAGATCTACTATCATATCGATGTTAGGCAAAGGTAAGTCATCCTTGGGACACGCTTTGTTAAGATCTCTAAAGTCCGTGCAAATTTGAATCTGACCACTGTGCTTTGTAACTGGTACTAGATTGGATATCCAGTCTGTGTATGGGATCGGTCTTATGAACTTAGCATCTAGGAGCTTCCTTGACTAATAATGCAACATGGGGATGCATCTTTCGCAGCTTCTATTTGATAGGTTTGGCATTGGGTAGCAACGAGAGATGATGCAACACAAGCTCTGGATCTAATCCTAGCATGTCTGAGTAGGACCATGCAAAGTTGATCATCCTTTCCTTGAAGAAGCTGATGAATCGTTCTCTCTCCTCTAGGGTGAGTGATTTTTCTAAGTAAATGTTCTTTGGGTTCTTTTCATCTCCCAAGTTGACTTCTTATGTTTCTTCTGCTAACAATGCCGACTTTTCCTCTGTCAAGGGGAGGAGTTCCTTCTTTCCATCTTCTAGCACCTCAGTGAGGTTTTCACTAGAAGATACATCTTGTTTTATCTTTTTATCATTTTTTGTGCCAGTAAGCGCCTTTCGGTTTTCACTTACTGACGATTCTTTTTTCTTTTTCAATTTGTTTTGATGACTGGAAAGAGGAGCTTCCTCCCCAAAGTATGATGATATGTCGAGGTCGATGGAGAAAACTAATTTATGATATCTTGATGGCATTCCCTCTCTAAGTCCCATGAAATCTGTGATAGCCTCGTCATTCTCAAAGACATCCATATCAGGTGGTCCTTGTTGATCCCACTCTATTAGTTCTAGGTGTACAAGACATAGGCCTTCGTGTTGGTTTGACTCTGTTTGGTGGAAGGGGATTGACATTGAATGACAAAGAAGCTAATCAGATGCATACCAGGTGCTAGATCATTAAGAGCTGCAATAAGGAGAACCACCAACTATCGGTTGCAACAAAGGGATATTCTCGCAATCGCAGCTGAAGATCAAAGTGAAGCATATACAAGGTACATTGATTCAATCAAGAGATTTGTAAGTATAAAGTCACCATTAATTTCAGCAATCTCAATAATCTCATAGTTTCTAGATATTTTGTTGTCTTGGATTGAAAAGCTTTCATTTCTTGAGATACTAAACACTTTCTTTGACAAGTTCGAATCGAGGAGACAAGATAACAATACAACATATAATTCATTCACTCATTGATTTGGGTTTAAAAACATCAGTGTTTGTCACACATCTCACACCTCACATTTCAGAATTTGGTGCTTAAAATTGACGTGGAGATTAAAATTGAACAAAAGCAAAGAATCTCTTGATTTGGTGCATTAAAATGGAACAAGAAATCAACACCTATTTTTGGGCTTAAAAATGAACACTTGTGCTTGTATGGTGGTGTAGCTTAGTTCACATTTCAAACTTTCGGAGCTTAAAATATTTACCTTTTGTCTTGAGTTTTGGGTGCACTTGCACAATCTGTTAGATTAAAAACCTTTATACTTTTTTAGAAAGGCATGTCCGGGGAGTGCGCTTCTTCCTCAGATAACGACCTTAAACTGGTAATCCTTCTGATCAGTATATAAATAAGGCGTGAACCAAAGTTCCATCTTATCCAGCCATGCTCAGACGAAGTGTGTTGATGATAGTCTAGATCGAGTGAATATCCCTAAGGAGCCAGTGTGGTCAACTAGGCTCTTAAGTGAGTCACACACATACAAACCGATTGGATAGATGCCACAAACCCTTACTACAACCTTGTTAATAAGAGGCCAACCTGATCTACCTCCGAAAAGATACCTTATTATAGAGAAAGGGGTTGCAGAATTACCCCCTATGATTCCCAACATATGTGTTCCAAGGTATTTTTGTAGTGAAAGAGATCTTCACTCCACGGTAACAATACCTGGCAATGACAAAAACACGGGCACCTACGTCATGGACCTTCATGTCCTAGTAGTGTGAAAATTGTTGTGTGAGCTAATGAGCATTCAAGCATTGGGCCTATAATATTGTATTTTGAAGCCATTGACTAAGATTAAATCTGACTTTTCATTGTTGAGACCTTGTGATAATATTGCAACTTGAAAAAGTTGTAGAACATACATGTGTTAGTCTGCATTCTTCAAAACACATTGTCTTTTGTGCTTGTTCTTTGATCAGTTTCCAAAATGAAAAACAAAACATCAAAACTGTCAAAATGAGTCAAACATGTTAAAGTCTAGGGTTGTCAACATCAATTGTCTTTCAAATCAGAAGCCTTGTTCCAGAAAGTCAAAATTGTCAGACAGTGAGATCTATCTTTTGAGTTTTTTTAGATTGTTTCCCCTTTATCGCAATTGCCCGCATTTTGCTGCAATTGACGAAAGTTTGCCACAATTAACTTGTTTATTGCCATAGTTGACTTGTTTATTACCGCAATAGGTGATAAATTACCGCAATCAGCCAATCACTTTACCGCAATCGGTGATTTTTTCCACAATTGACCAAAGACATGTTTACACCTATTTTGACCTTAAAACCTTGAAAATACTCTCCTTTTTGTGTAAAAGACCAGTGTTTATCCCAAAAAAATGTGAAGAACATTGTGTGAATCTCTAAACATTAAAGATCATCCCTTCTTTGAAAAGCACAGTTATAGTTTAAAACATTGTTAGTTCAAAAGTTCAGACTAAAAATATCTTGATCTCATCATCTCAAACATCATCATTATCAGTGACTTTGTCCCAGCCAAAGGTCGAAAAATCTTATTCTTACATCATCAAAACTTTGAGATCAAGATAAATCAACATCTGTCCTTAGAATTACCCTTGTCCAAAACATAACTCAGACTTCCTTAGAAAGGTTATCCTTTTTTGTTTTCTTTATATCACTTGTTTTAGTCACAAAATTTGGACCACACTATGTCTCAAAAACCTCATGGAGGGCCTTACACAAGGTCGAAGGCTAGAACACAACCTGATGAGTCATATATCAATAGATTCCCCGCTTGGGAAACAGAGCGAGAAGATGATCCTTTCACAAATACCAGTTCTGCTCTATTTGTTGAAAATCTTCGTGGGCCAGCCTTGTTCCAAAATGTCATAAAAGAGGAGCTCGATGATATAGAGCAAGACACCTATTCTGTGCAAGTAGTTGACGCTATTGTAGAGAGGAACCTGAACGTTTCTTAGCCATGCTAATAAAGAAGGGAGTCAAACTCCCCGCTGAATTTACTGTGTCGACCATATGGCCCGAAAACCCTCTCACAGGTCAAAACACTACTCAGCCCTCTCAGATACTACCTGCGGTTTCTCAAAATTTTCCACCTTTGAAAATACCAACATTGGCATAGACGATACCCAATCGAACCAATTGCGCAAACCAAAATGAAACCATGGTTTGCGTTGAGCTTGTTGTTGACTGTTTGACACAACGACCACTTGGACAGGGGGAGGTTGGGTTTGAGTGTATGCTTGTGGAGTGGGCATCATAGGTTGTTGGTTGGCCATAGGTGCACCTTGCAGTGACACTTTGGGTTGTGCGTAGTTGACTATCTTCACATCAATGACACCATTATTGGTGAGATTTTTGTTTTTATTCCACCACTTAGCTTTGTTTGTTGTAGTTTTTTTTGTATTCGTTTGGGTAGGATCTACAAGGATTCCTCGTTTGACTAAGTTCTGCTCACAATGAACTCCTCGTTCAATGAGTTATGTAAACTTCGGAGCTAACTACAATTCTATTGTGAATGACATGTCTAGAATTAGATTGTCAATGAACATGACTATTAGGTCTTGCTCGGGTACATCATACGTTATTCAGTTTGAAATATTCCTCCATCTCTGTAGGAATTTCACAAAAGACTCTCCATCCTTTTGTTTGACATCACAAAGGTCCTTGATGCTGACCTTGCGCTCGATGTTATGATGGAAGTGAGAGATAAAATTTTCAGCCAACTCACCCCATGACAGAATGCCATGAGGTAGATGTGAGAACCATTCCATTGCTGGTCTGGCTAAGCTTTGTGGGAATAGTCACATTAAGTATGTCTCATCATGTGCGACTTCGACACAACTAGAAAAAAACTCTTAGATATGTTCAATAGGGTTGGCTTTGCCCCTATATTTGTCAAATTTTGGTACTGAGAAGTGAGTTGGGAATGGAGACATGTGAAGAGAGTGATCAAAGGGGTATGGGTATAAATCCTCTGCGGTGTAGGATTTAGTTTGCCCCTGATTTTGCATATCCATCATTTGGGTTTGAAGGTTCTGCACTTGTTGGATCAACATTTATGTTTGATAGTGAGGCTGATGTGTGATGTACCTCTGTGCTGTAGTAGGTATGAGGCTGCGCCTCTGCGTCCCTTAAGTAGGAACATAGGACCTCATCCTTGGGACTTGATATTGATTTCCCACCACATGATTCTTAAATGGGGGCACGTGAGTGGCCCAAGGTGGGTTTTTTTGTATTTGTTGTTGGGGTTGGGGATGTTGTTGTTGTTGAAGCTGGGGTTGATATTGTTGGGGTTGATATTGATGGGATCGGGGTTGTTGTTGTTGAACCTGGGGTTGCTGCTGCTGGGGTTGGGGTTGTTGTTGTTGAAGTTGGGGTTGCTGCTATTGGGGTTGAGGTTGTTGCAGCTGAAGCTGGGGTTGTTGTTGCTAGGGTTGAGGTTGTTTCAGCTGAAGCTGGGGTTGGGGTTGTTGCTGCTGGGGTTGAGGTTGTTGCAGCTTAAGCTAGGTTGACATCACAAGAAGGATCAATATCAGAGCTTACAATGAAGAGGAAATATCCTCTAAAGGTATTATCATTCTACCTGTCCAGATTGGTCCAGTTGTCAAGAACAGTCCCTTCCAGATCCTAGATCTTGAGTTGGGATACAACATGTTACTAGGGAGACCATGGATACATGAGATGCAAGTTGTACCTTCAACATAGCATCAGTGCATCAAGTTCCCACACCAGGGAGAATAAATCATCATTGAGGGAGATCCAAATCCTTTCCAATACTGTAATGCAGTCCAAATTAACACTGATAACCAGGTTCCCTCAAACCAAGATGCAAGCATCCCTTCCTCTTCAGATTCAATTCCCAAGTATGTCACATGGAAAGCAGGAAAAATATTTATCACAGATAAAGGATGTGATGAATATAGTTATGAAGAGGCTTTTACTATCACAAACATGCCTCAAAGCCCAAGATCATATGACATGCCACAAGTAGTAACAACAGTGGAGATTCCCAAACCTGTTGTATTCAGATGCCCACCCACGACCTTTTTCAGGTGGGGAGACATTGCAGAGGAGAACCCCTTTGATCTAGATATCAATACATGGTTGTACCAAGATCCACAAGAGACACTTCAACAACCCCTACTTGTATTAAACTATGGAACTGGATATACAATGCTACAAAAATTTGGGTATGATGGCACAACTGGTCTGGGGGCAAGACAACAAGGCTTAATGGAACTCTCTCTCTCTCTCTCTCGCCAACCTAGAGAAATAAGAGAGGGTTAGGCTATGGGAAACAAAGAACCAACCCTATCATCCAAGACATACAAGTTGATTAAGAACAAATAGCAGAGTTACACTAAGGGCAAAACCCGGAACACATCTTAATAAGCAATGCTCAGTATTGGTGTGGGCAGTTTCTATGGCTTGAGAAGTGTCGAGAGTTTGATAATTGATCATGTGTGTGTGATTGCAAGATGGCTTGAATGCTTGAACCAAACTAACAGAGTAATGGCACACAAGAGCTTGAAATCCTGGATCCTTCAAATGTGTATGAAGGGTTTATTATATAAGAATTAAGAATGAGATGAACGGTTGAGATCAATCTTAGAGATAGGAAGATGAACGGTTGAGATCAAAGGGAATTGGAGAAGCCATCAGTAAACTCCACCTCTTCAACTGGGAGAGAGGAGATAGAGTTTGGTTAACTGAAGAGCTAATTTTGATTTACCTTTTAGAACTGAAGAGGTGGGTGGAGTTACCCATGTGAACTGGAGAGATGGGTTTCTGATATTGATCCTTCACGTCGGGTTCACCAAAATGTACGCCTCCTTCGTGATTCGTGGTTCCCAAAGTTTCCAACAATGAGGGTTAGTAGCATCGGTTTGCAATGGGGAAATCAATACAAAAAATACTAATAACGAATACTTAAACGTAACCAATAAAATGTACAAGTAAAGAAAGGAAAACAAATGAATGCAAACCCCAAAGTGTTTGAAGATTCTATTGTCTCTCTCTACTCCTTCTGAAATGTTGTTTTTGATGTTCAGTATTGGCGTGGGCAATGTCTATGGCTTGAGAAGTGTCGAGAATTCAATAATTGAAATGTGTGTGTAATCACAAGATGGCTTGAATGCTAGAATCAAACCGACAAAGTAATGGCGCACGAGAGCTTGAAATCTTGGATCCTTCAAATGGGTATGAAGGGTTTATAATATAGGAATTGGGGATGATATGAACGGTTGAGATCAATCCCAGAGATAGGGAGATGAACGGTTGAGATCAAAGGGAACTGGAGAAGCCAACAATAAAGTCCACCTCTTCAATTGGTAAAGAGGAGATAGAGTTTCGTTGACTGAAGAGCTAATTGTGAGTTACTTTTTAGAACTAAAGAGGTGGGTGGAGTTACCCATGTGAACTGGAGAGATGGGTGGAGTTACCCATGTGAACTGGAGAGATGGGTGGAGTAACCCATGTGATCTAATTAAGGATTATCTCTTTGAAAATAAATGAATATTTAATTCATTTATATAATTAAAGTTTTCAACATGTGAGATAACTGAATTCTTTTATATTTAGAATTACTTTATTGAATGAAATTAAATTAATTTAATTAGAAGAATTTAATTAGTAAGTTTAAATATTTCAATTTAAACTATAGAAAATTTAATTTAATTAATCAATTATTGGTAATTAATCAATTAATGTTAATTAATTAAATAAAATTAATTATTTAATTAATTTTGAAAATTTGATTAGATGATTTGGGGAATGAATTTAGAGGGAAATAGATGATTAATTAACGATTAAAAAACCATTAATTAATAGATGAAAATTAGTGTTTTTAATGTAAAGTCGCAAGCATGTCCATTTTAGGGTGTCTACACTTTACACATAACAAAAGTTAGTTAGAGAGTTTAAAAGATATGTGTATGTATTTTATAAAAAAAATTTAATAAAATTTAGATTCATTTTTATTAATTCAAGCATGGAGTGAGGTGGGCTAAATCTGTGAAACTATATTTCATATGTGAAATTTTTTCCATGAATCTGCTTGAATGACAGAATTCGCTATAATCTCAGTCGTTAGTATACACTATCATATGTTTTTTAATGTTATACGCGGTGAGTTGTCCAACTTCCTCCATCGCGACAAACACTTTGTAAACATTATCTTATCGACAATGAGTTGAAAAAATGTCCTCCATCGTGGCAAACACTCTGTAAACGTTATCTCCTCAACTGTTTGCGATCAACGATGGCAACTATCAGGTGACATTTATTTTAAATCATTTCACACCATATTTGGTCAACATGCAAAGAGGTAGTGTCAGAGTTTTAAGAAAAAAAATAAGAAATTGGGAATCTGAAGGTAGTTACAGATAACAGGGATACAAATTTTACTATATGTTTTGTTTGGTATATGTGTACAATGATTTTGTTAAATAACAGAGATGTTTGCAGTAGAAATTTTTTATTCCCTATATAGTTTTGTTAAATAGTTTTGCTAAATAAAATATCTTGTTTGCAGTAGAAAATCTTTGTTAAATAGTTTTATTTTAACATGCCCACCAAAGACGTGTTTGACGTGCCTTCCTGCCCATAGATAGAAAGGAGACGATTGAGGCATAGTGTTGGCTTACAAAGTTTGCGTTAAAAAAATTACAGTAAAATTCAACGCACATATAAAATAGGTCATTCTAAAATTGACATGCTGGATGATGATCTCACTAAACGGTTGAAATCGTGATTGTGCATATCACTATTTATTATAAATTTTTTAGGGTTTTGTTTATGTAAGAGAATGTGAAAATATGTAATATGAGCATAGGTAAAAAAGAATGTCTCGTCACATCATAAACTAAAAAAATAATATATTCTACTCAATAAGCAGTTGGAAGAGCCTGTAACCTCTCCTTTTCCTATCGAGTCCACACTATTTATCCTTTTCCTATCGAGTCCACACTATGTTCTAAAAAGCAACTACGAAGGGGTTTCTCTAAACTCCTAATATTGCCAAAAAAAAATTGCATCCCTAGATTTTGGCATGACAAGTTTGGGGAGTAAAATCAACTTTAAAAATTAACTTAACCATAATATGGCTCTGATGTTGTAAAATTAAACTCATCTTAGACATAGATAAAATTATTAACTGTAAATTTATCATCATTTTATTAACTGTAAATTTATGAATTTCAATATAAGTAGCATATCTATTATATCTATTTTAGTAAATCACTCCACTTGTATTTGAATGTGTATTAATGACTAACATGTAAACTTAGTTCCCAAACACTATTTTTTTCAAGTTTGATTTGTCTGTATGGCTGACGAAGCTACTATAACAAACCCTTTTGATCTATAACAAGAGTAATTCTTCAAAAAATATATTTAATTTTCAGCTGGTGTTTATTTAGTGTAACAAACTCAAATCCTCTTGGACATTCTACCTTGATTTAAAATGAGAAGATTCATCATAAAATTGAGAAGCTCTACCAACTTTGCTTCAACGGCAAGAGGACAAAAGAAGACATATTTCTTTGCAATACTTTACTTTGCTTGAAATACTTCACATTAAATAGTAATTCTCTGTAATAGAAACAACATCTGAAAATAGCAAGTACTTATCTATTTCTATTTCAAAATTATCATAGAATAAAATGAAGTATTTTGTTGTTTCTATTTTAGACGGTTTGTAAATTTGTTAAAATATTTCATATTAAATAACAATTCAATTCTTCTTAGAAAAAAACTGAAATATTTTGCTCATGTATTCTAGGGAAAAGTCAGTTAGAAAGATTGACAATTTCCCGACAGAAAATTTCAGATAGTCTATCGGCTAAAAAATCAAATCCATGACTACCTCAATTTCACATTTGAAAAAATATGTATCCCTACTATTTTATGTGAAAAGAACTCGAGCCTCAACAAGGAACTCGCAAGCAGAAACAATCTAACTCTCATGGTGATTGCTGGTTGGCTTATCTGTATGATGATGATGCGGGTGCAGGATCCTTTTATCCATTGTGTTGGACTTTGATGAAAAAGCAATTGGAAATGGAAACAAAAAAAATGGAGACCCAGAAAAATTGCACACAGTGAATCGAAGGCTGGAAAACCGTGAGAAGGATTGCAGATGTTTCGACATACTTAAGGGTAGTATGAAAAAACATTTGAAAAAATTGAGGTTCCAATACATGCAATAACCAAAAAAATGTAGGCGTTCAAGTTTCAAAGGGTGTGGTCATGGCCATAACAAATGCTAATAATGAATTGAGAATGTGGGTTTGGTGAAAGCACACTCAGCAACATGTACAGGCAAAAATAGCTTGTTGTACTTCTCTTTCATCTTCTAGCAATAGCTCAACCAGGAAGCCAATGACTCAGGTGCGTATGCCACTTGGAATTCAAGTTCAAGGCCACCTTTGGAATTCAAGTTCAAGGATAACCAGCTGGCGAGGGTAACGCGATTAAATGTCTGAGGAATATTCAAGTGAAAATATAGTGGCTCCTTTAGTAACGTTTTAATAGTTTCTAAATTTCTGGTTTTCACATTAGTGAACCTAATTTGGGGTTTAAGGCGATGCCCAACTCTAAATGAGGGAATAATCTTCCATTTTTAAAGTATTGATGCTTTTGGAAGATGGCCTTTCAAAGTGGTACGATTTCTTGATTCAGTAAATCAATATTTTAACATTCTGCATACATCTTTTATTTTCAATCTGTTCGGGATGCCCAACTCTAAACGAGGGAATAATCTTCCATTTAAGTATTGATGCTTTTGGAAGATGGCCTTTCAAAGTGGTATGATTTCTTGATTCAGGAAAACAATATTTTAACATTCTGCATACATCTTTTATTTTCAATCTGTTCATTTCTGTGTGTACTCATGCTGCTTTAGTATTGGGTCTCTATGTTATCTGTGAGATATAGAAACATTATTACACTTTTCGCCCTAGATGCAACCTAGTACCATAAGAATGTACTTTGCCTCTGAAACAATCTGATGTGAGTTAAACCTGAAACTACACATAAAACTCTGAAAATAGCTTCTCAATGCCTTTTAATACTCAACATAGACAACTCAAAACAACAGAAGAATGGAGTAAGGAGATTACATTCAATTCAAAACAAAAAGAATACACAGCAACACTGATTTAATCATTTATTCTGCTCAATGCCACAGGCCACGATTTGATCAATTCATCTCTGGTATGTTGAGCTTATAAAGCTGCTGTTAATGGGGGTCTTTCAAGCAAAAAGACATTCCACTCATAGGTGCCATGAATATTTAAAAACTATACCATTTTTATAGAGTATAAGACCATTTTCTGCGCACCTATCCTAGCAAACAGAGTCACCTTTCAAGTCAAAATACAGAGACAAAAAAAACTCCAGCCAAAACACTGAACACATTTTATTTTGAAGTTTGCGAATTTGGCGGCTTGTATATACCAACAAATAATATGTTTGAAGGATAAATAAATCTTACTTTTCTTTTTCTCTTGCGTATGCTAGAGGATTGCATTTATATAGGTTTTTTTTAAACAGAATTGTTGGCAGGAGAGTGATGAATTGAGCCAAAATAGACTCGTCCAAATCTTCTTTTACTTAGGAAAATTAAACCTACCCCTAAACTTATCCTAACTTCCAGATACAGGCCAAAACAAATATATTTAGTTTATTGTTGCCTCATTACGAGATTATTAAACAAACAAATTCCTCCATATGTATATGAGTCTAGAAATAGCTAGAAGCCATGACATTACATTAAAAAAATACACATATAAATGATGCACCTGCATCTGGCTACCAATGAACAAAAGATTTATCAATGTGCTACTGTCCATCAGCTCTTCAATGCTGCTACCATAGTTTGATATATCTGAATTGTCATCCGCGTAGCATCTTCAAGCGGATGATCTTTCCATTTGACCAAATATTGAAGATACTCTTTGCCTCTAGTATTCTTCTCTACTTTTTTAGTCTAGGATTGATTCAATTTCTTTTGGTTGTGGTTTAGGTGGTTGCTGTTCCCAATTTATAATCTGATCATCATCAGGTTCAGCTATATTTATTAAATCTTCTTTCCCCTTGAAAGGATACAAATCAGAAACATTGAATATAGAAAAAATTCCAATGTCATTTAGAAGTTCTATTTCATAGGCATTTGAGGAAATCTCCTCAAGATCTTACAAGGCCCAATTTTTTTCAATTTCCGCTTGTTGTATTCTTTCTTGGGAAATCTTTCCTTCCTTGGGAAATCTTTCCTTCCTTAAATGTGCAAGAACCAAATCTCCACTTGCCTCTTTCTTCTTCAAATCTGCTCTTTTCTTGTACTTGCATATGTTTTCTTGAAGCTGCTGTTTGACTTTCTCATGCAACTCTTGCATGGCTATTGCAAACTCTTCTCCATCAACACTTCTTGTCTCTTGCTTACCCAAGTTTCTCAACTCATAAACACCTCTTGGATGCTTGCCATACACAATTTGAAATGGAATAAATCGGTTGGACACCTAGCTAACCATGGAGAGTTCAAGGAGTTACTTGTGTTGAGGTACAAACCTATCATGATGGTGATTCTTTGATGGAGTCCGAGACTGCCCTAATTCCAGGATTTGTGACACATGTCATGGAGACACTTGCCTTTGATTGGTATGCACACGAGTATAAGGGCAGAGGTGTTCCATGTTGGGTATAAGCACTAAGTAATGTACTGAGATGGGGGGGGGGGGGAAGGGCGGTGAATTAGTACAGTCACCAATTCAACTTTTAAAACTAATCCAGAACAACGGTAATAGACAAAACTGAAAATTGATTCAATATGCATTAACCATTATTGCTGAATCAGAGTCATAATCATAAAATAGTAAATGAAACCAAAACATCACAATCGTAGACACATGTGACACAAAGATTTTGGTATCGTGGAAACCCTTATAAGAGGGAAAAAACACGGTGGGGATGGTACCCACAAACTTCACTACTGCGGTATAGAAGGTGCCATGTGAAAGGCTTACAAAAACTCTTTCTAAGAGTTATACATCTTGTTAGAGATGTCTAGTACATTATCAGATGTACAATAAGATCTTTGAAAGTCTACCTCATGTGAGGATTGAAATATACAATCTAGAGATTCACCTTGCGAAAGGATTTAGAAACAAAGACCCGTAAGAGTCTACCTTGTTAAAGGGTTTAGCTTGCTGCAATTGTCAGAGAACAACAAGTGATTGATCTGTAATAGCACTCCTTGCTTGTAAGATCCTTTAAGTTCTGTAGCTTCTTAACCTTCCATTCAATCTGTGAACTAAACCTCTTCTCCAAATCTTTTCACTATCTCCTGTACCAGTCGCTGATTGATCTGACAATAGTTCCTCCTTCACATTACTGTCTCTGTTCCTTCTCCAATCTCTTCTTCTCAAATTCTCCAACTCTTTATTCATCTCATAGATAATCTTTTGTATGATTGCTTACTGTTTTTGCCGCTTAATCAACACCACTGGTTTTGTTGCTTAATCAACACCATTGATTTTAAACTTGCATTTAGGTCACTTATCACTTTAGGTTCAACTTCTTGTAGAATGTTCCAAATCATTGTTAACCTTAGGCAAAAACATCCATCCAATCAAACCAGTAGAATCTTGTCATTTCGAATAACATCCTCAACAAACTTTACCTCGATATTTGTACCAATTTGTCGTTTAGCTATCACAAAATAGCATTGCAAAGTTTATTCCAGAATACTGATAAATCATTCAAATTAGAATAAGAATTTACCATTTTAAGAATCTATTTATTCAGGCATCTCTGCAATAACATTATACAACATCTCGCAAAACCGCTCCTCATAATACTTGGATCTCAATATACATTTACCAGATTTCCATCATGTTGCTGTTGTGTACCTTAGTCGGTTAGGTGTTTCATTAGATTCTTCATTACCGGTTGTGGTCAATTGTAGGAGTAGACTATTTAGTATGTTTGACCATCAATGACAACATTTGATCTTACAGGTATCAATGTTTATTATCTTTGCCAATTAGGTGATCAATGCGAACAATATCCCCCTTTGGCATTGATGGCAAACCTTGTCAAATCCAAATGTGTATAGAACAATGGAAAAGAAATAAAAAGAATCATAACACATTGTTCAAAGTAACTCACAACAGGACTTCACCAAAAGATTTCCAATTCATTAACTGATAGGATTCCATATACAATGGTGTTCCATTACAGTGCTCCCCCTTTCATTGTACTCCATAAGTAAATACCAACAAAACAAACATATACATTGTATTGTTCTGTTACAACATATTCTCCCCCTTTTGTCATCAAGGACAAAGGTGCATTTAGTCAAATAACACTACAATTTGTCAAATATGGTTGTGTACGCTTGCTTTGCTGCACTCAAAGTATCATCCCAGATTGTTCTCAAATGTACAAGTGCAATAGTCAGACCAGTAAGATTACCTGACAGTTCAAATTCCTCCAGTGTAGTGGGCTCAGGTTGCCCAATGACAATCAAAGTCTCAGCATGCTTAACACTCATTAGCATAAGATCAATAGTAGGGGCTAAAAATGAATTCAAATCAAGTAACTTGTTCACCTTTTGTGCATGCTCATCCTGAACTTGTCTTCGCTGTCCTTCCAGCGCTCTGACTTTAGTTGTATAGATTGTAGCATTGATAGAAGTTGCATCAAACTTCTCAGTTGTATCATTCAATTCCTTCTGAACTTCCTCTGCCTTCTTATCTGTATCTCTTGTGAATTCAGACAGTTTGGACACTTTTGTCAATATGTCACCAACAACATTCAAGTTACCTCTTGTGTGCTCAGCTTCTTTATGTAAAGTTTCTATGTCTGCTGCAATCTTAGCCTTTACTTTCTCCATCCTTTTCTCCTCATAGGCGTCTTCATCTATTGACATTGAAATTTTGTTCAGTAATTATATATCCTGCAATATTACCTTCTCTAACTTATCCATTTGATCAATGACATTCTCTTGTTCATCTATCTCAGTATTAGGTACTAAGGTGTGCAATATTTCCTTTGCTGTCTTAAGGACTCTTCCCTTCTTCTTCAGTCTTTCCTTCTTCTCAACTTTTACTCTCAGCTTTTCCGACAATGTCATCATCTCCTTAGGGCTCAATAGTTTGAAATCTACATTTTGTATATCCATCTCTTCAATAGCTTCCTCTTCCTCAGAAATTATGGGCATTTGTATGCTTACTCTTCTCCTCTTCTTCTCTGTCTCACCAAGCTCTAACTTTCTCTTTAGCGGTTGCTCTTCTGTTGCTGTAGTCTGAACATTGGTAGGAGTTACCAATAGCATAGCTGAATGTGTAGCGGGAGGGGTAAGTGTTACTCTCAGTGATTTCTTTGTCTCCTCATAGGGTATTTCCTCAATCACTACCTCTTCTTTCTTTACTTCCGTAGATTTCTGTTCTTCTTGCTTCTCTATCTCTTCTACATGTTTAGTAATGGCCTTAAGAACTTCCTCAGTTACCTCTGGTGGTTCAAGAATTTCTACCTCATCTTGATCTGATTCCTCTTTTGCTTCCTCATCAGAATGCTCGGGTTCCTCACCTTCTTCTACATCGCCTTCCTCTTGAGCTTTCTTAGATCTTTCAATGTACTTCTTCCAAATCTTAATTGTCTCTTCATGTGGACCCTGTGTTTCCCCCAACATAATTGTTAAATTTTAGATTAGGATATATGACTTTTAATTTTCTTTTCAAAATTCAATATATATATATATATAATATATATTTAATTACAATATATATGAATATATTTATTACTAATATAATAATCAATATATAGATATATTAATATCAATATTATACTAATTGCATGAATGAGACTTGTATTGTTTTCTGTATATACTTATCTCTTATCAAACAAACAATGACTATATATATATAATTTGTGAAACATGCCATTATAAAGACATGTCTCTTTGAGGAGACATGACTCTATAATGTCATGTCCTTTCATATATACTTACAACCCGATAATACTAATCGGTGTAAACATTTCACCGTTTGTTTAGCAAATCTGATAACAAATTGCAGATGACATTATACAACAGTTCAAATATAAAATGGTATACTAAACCATTCAACTACATTCCATGTAGTTGGCCGATACTATAAGGCACCCCACAAAACAGCCCGATAACAATGCATTAAGTTCTGATT
>MU224595.1:1521827-1533664 GCA_018584345.1 Thuja plicata | reverse complement strand
TTATTTTATTCATTCATGTCGTTCTATTCCAACACTTCTCAATTGAGTGATTTCCTCATTGTATTGTCTTCTCCTTCGTAGAGCTCCGTACGTGCGTCGTCGACCTCTGGGTTAATCTCACCAACTGTTAGGCCCATAGTGCCCGTACGCCATCCGCTTCTTGTCTTCCCGAGTATGTCTAGGCAACGACGCCAAATGTTTACCCGCTGGGGTAACCTAGTTTACTGATGCATAGACGTTGTACGGAAATACAAATACATAAGATAGATAAGAAAATATCAGTCTTTATTAATCATTCGTAACTTGAGTACATTTACAATTGTCTCTATCCGCATATCTTTCAAATAGAAGTACATTGCTTATATAAACCCGAAGGGGTGTGACCAAACGTCACCACCGATTCCCAACCGTCGTCCGGTAGTAACTAAGTACCGTCAGAACACACATAATATAACTAATACCTGACACAGCATAAATTAAACTCTACGGCTAACAGCAACTAAGCCATGTACTCCAGCAAAAGTAATATTATAGATTGATTTCTTGCAAAATAACTAATCATAGGCACACTAAAGCGTACTTTTCACACACAAAATTCACCAATATCCTCAATCCCAAACATAGCAATGAACAATAAATTTCCATCTTTTTTCAATCAACAATGCACACATTGTCCCTAATGGCAACAATTGACATTATTTTTCATTATTTTGCATGTAAAAAGTACTCCAATTCACACAATAGCACTCAGTTTACGATCATTTGGTCATCTTCCAAGCAGTGCAACAAGTTAAATTACTTAATTTCCTCTGAAACATTTCTACTTCAGATATTCTTTCCGTTTCCAAAAGACATAAATACAAGGCACGATTTCAAATTTTCAAATTTTTTAACATGAAATAGCACCAAGACTCACAAAGCATGATAACATATACATCATTTAGGTATGTAGATCTATACATCATTTAGGTATGTAGATCCTTTTCTATATCCAATATCTGACAATGAACATAGAGACGTATGCATTTTACACAACACCAGTCCACATCATCGGGGTTACACAACACAAAGCTTAGGAGCGGGCATGTGCCATCATACTCCAGAGTACCCATACTGATCTCAACCGCATTTGAATCCATAGCCCTTACCCAATGGTATCCTGCATTTGCTTCCTCGCATACACTCACCAAGTCCTCATCATACACCTTGGCGAGGAATCATATTACAACACAAGACCAACATTCACAAAACACCAAAGAGAATCTAGGTCAGCCACCATAATTCATAATTAAAATAAATAAGAAGTCAATTGCAACAATAAATAAGATAATCCAAGAAGTCACAATAGTAGATCAACTTAAAGTAAGTTTCACAAATTTTGGCTAAACCATCGTTGACAAAGGAAAACAAGTTTGCCGGTCCACAGACAAATAAAGAGAAATAATCACGAAATTGCACTTTACATTACTATGTGACTAGACTTCTAGCCACCCAACAAAGAGGAAATCATCGATGATGATAGGTCAGTCTATAAATCTCTCACCGAGTATTGCAACCATACCCAAGTACAGACTTATCACTCCCGCAGGTTGGCACTCAATAGGGTAACAACCCAGCAACCCACACATAAGGGGTAGGGTTCTCCACGCTACCACTGCACTATTCTAATATAGGTTTCTTACATTCACAAGGGAACATATATGCATGAAGTCAAATATTAATGCCAACAAATCATCAATTCCATCTTTCATAAGAAAGCATGCTATCTTACATCATAATCATACCAAATTTGTCTCTACTCAATGCATGGAATCCAATGTCATTCATCAAATTGGTTTCAATTGCACATAAGAAATTCCATTAACCACACACATGACATGAGCACGTCAATTCATTTCATTTCAATGAACAGAATATCAGGGTCAATCAACATGATCGTCTCCATAGCTGACACGGAATCCATCACTCAATAGTTTGTCATACCAATATTCATTGTTTAAGAATACAAGGATGAAACCTCAATTAAGGAAGACATTTACATCACTTGACATATAAAAAAAATCACATAAAAATTAACATTTCATTCAAATAGCACATTTTATGTTCACTATGGTAAAGTTATGCAATATTCTCAATTTAAACAAAGCATGCTGAGATTGTTTTAACTCTATATGATGCATCTACTCTACTATACTTTTAATGCTTGCATACAAATGCATTATTTTTCACTCAAGTAGGAAGGCTCCAAGTCATTCCATGCTGCTGTCCTACTCTTACTCATACACATTTATAAGGGTTCTACTAACACTTTTTTTTTTTACTCCACTAACTAACTTCCTTGTTAATTATTTATTAAACAAGCAGTAAGGGAGAGAGAGACATTCATACCCTTTTCAAACGAACATTACTAAGCAAGATCCATTACTTAGCACCACAATCCACACTGAGTTAGTTCAATGCACACACATTTGAGTAAACACTTCACTATGCCAACCAAAAGAATATGACACTCATCTTTGACATAACAAAGCACAAATGCATGTAGGCGTCACAATACATCACCAAATTCATCCATAACATCATACAAAAGATTGCAAGGAATTGTATTCTAATCCCACACTTGATCAGCCCAACACCTAACATTGATTTACATCCATCAAAAGCTAAAATCGCAAGGTTCATTGACACTCATAGTGTCCATTAAGAAGTTATTCCCACACGGGGTTATAGCACACATGAAGATTACTCTAATCCTCTATAATTCTTATGAGAAATAGATATGCAACAGGAATTTCTTAATCAATCTACACAAACCATCAAATATCTCATGCATTCGTTAATCATTGAATGATACAAAGAAGACTCCAAGCCATTCATTACTAATTCATCAGTCAGTCACAATGTGGATGCATAGTACAAGCGGGAATGTATGTGGAGTCAAACACTCAACCTTTAACCAAGAATAGTATACACAAGAAAAAGCATTTCCTATCTCCAAGATCACATATCAATTTTCCTATCACAATCAATCGACAAGAGCACCTGTTACACCATAGGTCTACTACATCATACCTTCTACCAAAGGCATACAGAATGCACAAAAGTGACCATGCACTCACATACATGAGTCCAAACTTCCATACAAAAGAAGGCAATTCAGAAGTACATGATAACTATTGTAGACAGACACATCAACACACAATGAGCACATATTCACCAGAGCTCCCAGTGTATGAACATGGGGTCTGATACCAGATGTCATGCCCCGCCAAGGAACCCTCAGTACGAGGACAAAACTTGCACTAAAACATATGGAATAATAAAAAAAATTAACAACTAATCTTTTACTTCACAATAGTTACATTTAATTTGCATCACAATAGCAACCTTATACATAACATAGAGATATCACAACAAATTATGCCACATAAGATAACAAGCGGAGCTACAATTACTTCCAAGGGTTCCAAGATGACTCACTAGCCTAGGTCCTATGAGAGCACCAGTCAGAAAGGTTCCTACACTAACCGATCTTCTGATAAATCGTTAAATCATAGGCTAAACATGATATCCCAACTAATTTAAACACATGAAAACAAGATCAAACACTAAGCATTGAAACAATCGACTAACAACCAAGAATACAACTAGCCTGGGTGGAGATGTCGAAGGCAGGCAGGTGCGCTGATCCGCATAGGCGCTGATCCATAATTGGAGACACCGATTGCCAGATAGAATTTTTTTGATGACTAGGCTGTCTCAGTCCAGAGAGGCGGAGGCGGAGATGCTAATTAGCATAGATGCTAGTGGACAGGCACATGCGCCGATCTGAAAATCTTTGCTAAACTTCAAGTTCTTTCGATTGGGCACTCTGCCATCAAGGACACTTAGCTCAATCACTAGCTAACATACAACTCTACTAACATCGAAGAGTGACTAAATCATCTTTCGGGCCAACTCAAACACATCTACATTCATATTAGTGCACCAATGGAAAAGTTCCTATGATAACCATTACCATAAATAACATAATATGAAAGTACTAATAGCATAATAGAAGAAATACTCATCATTTATGTATGTCATGTCCCTCTGTTGAAGCCCATTGGCGATATCCTTATCTTGTTTTGTGGAATCTATAAATGACGAAATTACAATGATGAAGTTCAATTAGAACCTAACGTAAAAAGATTTGATAATAGATAATAATCAATATATGAAGTATAAATATAATAGTAAATATTCTCATATACTAAATTATCGTATAATAATATAATAATATATTATCGTCAAATATGATAGGTAATAATATATATATATAACAATATATATTCATATACAATGATATATAAATATAATATAATATTAATATTATCATATTGATATTTTATATATCATACAAACCCGATGATATATACATATGATAACCAAATATTATAATTTTAATTGCCTTCCCTGTCGTCGACTACAAGGGTCGCGACCCTCTAAAGTCCCTACCCCTCATCACAATACGAATAGGGTGAGTGATGGCGTATAAAAGGGGAGAATGGGTTAGGCATCGGGAAGGGGGGGAAAAAGATACAGCAGCACCTAACTAACGATACACCCAGTAAGATTATGCCAACATTCCTATTGGTTATCTTTCATTGCATCATGATGTTATAGGGAGTCTAAGCCCACGTCGATTCCATCCCTCTATTTGGTGATGCCTATCAATAGTAATAGTATCGAACAATAATCAGAAATGATCGTGGGGAAACCATGGAATACTTAGAGCTTAAACATCGAATAACCAAGCATCATCGAAACAGAAGCTACTAAGAGGAGAAGATATACACTGGATTAGATCCATCCATACTATCAAGTAATCTACTGAAACCGTCGAATAAGAATAACAAATAATCTCTAGTTAGAAACGGAGCATAAGGAAATAGTCTTTGATCCAAACAAGGAGCCCACAGTTAGGAAGACTGTAGCATTCATCCAGAAGATAGAAAGGAGAATTTCCTCATCGATAGGGAGATACAGTGATCATTCAAATCTGTAGTGTTCATTCCTCTCAAAAAGAAGATAGAATAATCACAAGGGACAGAGCCATCAGCAATTGTATAAAAATAACATTTGGTCTCCGACAACACTTAGCAAACTGTTAGCCCCCATATAGACCCAAATTTAAAAATTCAGAATTTGGGTCTCCTCCATGTCAATCCTTGCTCAGATGAATATTTTATCTGTTAAGCATTGAGTATTGAACCCCTTCGAACTAAGTTCAAATTGGTTCAAAGAGGTTCTATCCAGGTTCACAAAGTTCAAATATGATTCACAGATCTAGTATCGCAGTTCAATTCAATGATCAGTTTTCAGAGATAGTCGAGTTCAAGTGCAGATTCTCCGATCCAGATTGTATGGTTCAGACTAGCTATATTTTGGTTCATAGGGATTCAAGCACCTCAGGTTTAAATTCATCAACTCAAGTTTGGGTGGTTCAGACTTCAGAAAATTCAAGTGTCCCTAAAATTCAAGAGCTCAATCGATGGATGCCTAAGGAAAAAAGATTGTCACAAGAGTATAAGCAATGAAATCTCACCGGGTATTTGATAGTAAAAGAGAGCTGGAACAAATGATTTTGAAGATCCTGGAATGTGAAGAAAGATGAAATAAATCAGAAATTCATCAAATGGATATAAGCAAACATGGTTAATATAAGGCTGATGTTGAGGATGTGAAAGTAACTGGAAACTTCATTTTGACAATTCTGATTTTATGACAGTTTGATAGACCTGCACACAGTAGTGAATAACTTTTTGCTTGGGAATAATTTCAGAAATCGCTCCGGTGAGGATTGAGATAATTAGGTTTTTGAAAACATACCCGAAAATTGGCAAGATCCAACGGTGGGGTCAAAAGTTATGCCCCCTGTACTGAGACCCAATTTGATTGATAGATATATTTTTAATCCGCCCAGCATGAAGAATTTTTTTTTATTTCTCACTAATGTATTCATATGCCACCTGTCCAAATATCATTTAAAACATTGAAGTATATCTTTATAAACTTTGCATAAATAGTTTATGAAGATATCAAATTAAAAAGGTGAGGAATGTTATCGGAAAGAAGGAAAAAGATTAAAGAGATTAAGTGGAAATAGTTTCAGAATTAGTTACTATAACTGACAAACATCATTGGGGCAAGAAGATAAATATGCCAGGAAAAGAGAAGGTGAGGGTTCCAGATTCCACCTTTGGCTGAAGACTTTGTGCTGCGGGCAGAGGGTTTTTATTTGCTGTTTTCAATTGTGATCACAGAGGGAGAAAGGACAACATTTTTTTGTTTTCAGATTTAGTTTTCTGTGTAGTTGGAAACGGTTGTCTTTTGGCTACCATTTTGTATCAGAGGGTAGATGTAATACATTTTGAATCTTTGAGTTTGGAAGTATTCATTTATAATGCTATTAAACTTTGTGTTAATGCAGTTACTTTTGATAAATTCCAGCTACTAATGTCTTTTCGTGTATACAAAGAAATCTTTGAATTTCATGTATCACATAATCTGAAATAAATCTTTATCTTTCTTTCAATCTGTTGTTTGTAAGTGTTGGGCTGGGAATCTTTGAGTTCTCAGTTTGTATTTACCTATTTGTAAATTGTCACATCTATCCCATGTTTATGGATAGATGTTTGCTCGCCTTTTGTGCCTTCCGGTTAAAGGCATACCATTTATTCTATTCATTGCAAATCCAATGAAGGGAGTTGTACCTTCACATCAAAATTCAAAGAGCGCTTGCACATAACCATTGCAAGTGTCTCAACTGTTAGTTGCAGAGTTTTGTCTTCTTGTTTGGGCATTCGAGAGTTATTTTGAAAGGGTTTTGTTAAAAGACAAATCTGTTCACTAACACAAACATATCAAAGAGTTCTTATATACAAACACAACAAGTATTGAGCTAACTCTTTGAGCAGTCACCTTATTGGCATATAATTGAGGTTAACAATCAGGAACATCATCGTTTCAGTTGCAGACTTATAAAGTACATCTGAAACAACAATTACTTAGTCTCTCTGAAAGTTATTGAGAAGACTTGCCCCATATTTCATATTTCCACATTAGGACAACTGTAAGCAGTCAAGAGGAATTTATAGCACAGTGCGGATCTTACAATACAATCTACATGAGGAATAGTTGAAATGATTCTATAGTTACAGAATAAAGTATATCTGAGAAATATCATTATTCCCATCAACATATCAGAGACAACAAGATATGGTCTTACCTTATCAATAAGATATTCGTTGCATCTTATAAACTTGTCTTGATTATTGTAATACAAGTGGTGTGGATTGGACCTTCTAAGGATAATCAATGGTAAAGCATCAGTTATCTCAACTATCATCTGTAGATATTTGCAAAATACATTGTGCTATAAGTGAAGTCATTGACTAGAAAGAAGTCTTTATAATCAAATTTAAAGAAATCAGTCTCAAAATTCAGAGGACCGGTTCGGGGACATTACAATGTACGATACTAACACTGGAACACGTAAATCTCTACTACTATCTGAATCAACATTCCATTGATACATTACAATGTTCCCTTCAAGAGAGGGTCCAATAAATATGATTACATGAATGCACTTTCACCTTGATTACATCTTAAGTACATGATTACAACAAAAGGATGCCATAATGTCATAGAAGAGTGCATATAAACTGGGACTGATTGATACGTGTACTCTGGTCCCCAACCATAGTTGGTCACGTCACCCGACCACGAGGAACCCCCAGGCCCTCTTCCACCATGCTCACGGAGATAACCATATGGCCCATACCACACAAGCAAAGCAATCATACTAGGTATACACATACTCGCCATAGAAACATCAAGTCACATCCACAAGGTACTATGACCACACGGAATCGGGCAATGCAATCACCAAGGATACACATCCAACCAAAACAAGGAGGCAATACAATAAACAACTCAAGTCACAACATCATACAACCACAAGAGGTATTATCACATTGAATACAAGGTGATGCATTCTCACACATCCGAAAGAATCACAAACTAGTACAAGACATAGTCACCATGCAAGTACAAGCTCAAAACAACACAACCATAAACTCACTGATTAACGAAGTGGGTTCACCGTCCAAGAATGAGAGTGTCATCACATGTCCCTCTGGCCCATGCAGCGCCAAGCAATCCTCTCATGGTGATGAGGAGCTTGACATGCTGATACACCCTGGCACTTCTCTAGTACGTCCGTGGCCAGTACACCTAGGTCCACCAAGCACGTAGGAGGAATCTTAGTGGCCGGTACCCCCACGTCCACTGTGGCTGATACACCCAGGCCTACACTATTAGTATCTTTTTGAAGGTTTTGCAAGTGGGGTTGCAAACAGAGTGGGCTTAACCATGGAGGAAACTCCGTAGTCAAGCGTGTTCGAGCTGGAGTAGTACTGGGATGAGTGACCTCCCGAGAAGTCCCGGTGCTTCACCTCTGTGAGCATCACCTAGATGCAATGAGTGCTAAGTGTTCCATTCATTCTCATGAGAGATGGGTTCTTGTGAACCACTACTCATGAACCATGGGTCAATGAGTTTGACTCAAAAAACTACATAGTTGAATCTTGATAGCAATGTCACAATTTGACTTGTTGTGGAAAATATCTCCAACTTATCAATTGATGAGCTTAAGGGGCTTTCTAATGAATGGTTCATAAGGCACAACACTTGCTGAAGGTTTTGCAAATGGGGTTGCAAGCAAAGTGGGCTTAACCATGGAGGAAACTCTGTAGTTAAGCGTGCTCGAGCTGGAGTAGTACTGGGATAAGTGACCTCCCAGGATGTCTCGATGCTTCACCTCTGCGAGCATCACCTAGATGCAATGAGTGCTAACTGTTCCATTCATTCTCATGAGAGATGGGTTCTTGTGAACCACTACTCATGAACCATGGGTCAATGAGTTTGACTCAAAAAACTACACAGTTGAATTCTAATAGCAATATCACAATTTGACTTGATGTGGAAAAATCTCCCACTTATAAATTGATGAGCTTAAGGGGCTTTCTAATGAATGGTTCATAAGGCACAACGCTTGCTGAAGGTTTTGCAAACGGGGTTGCAAGCAGAGTGAGCTTAACCATGGAGGAAACTCCATAGTTAAGCACACTCGAGCTGGAGTAATACTGGGATGAGTGACCTCTTGGGAAGTCCTGGTGCTTCACTTCTGTGAGCATCACCTAGATGCAATGAGTGCTCAGTGTTCCATTCATTCTCATGAGAGATGGGTTCTTGTGAACCACTACTCATGAACCATGGGTCAATGAGCTTGACTAAAAAAACTACACAGTTGAATCCTGATAGCAATATCACAATTTGACTTGTTGTGGAAAACATCTCCAACTTATCAACATATGAGCTTGCCAATATCGTAGATCTCATAAAAAGAATCATAAATGCCAATTCACTGCCATCAAAATTGAATGCAGCCATCACATAAGGCCAAACATAACAAGAAGCCATGCTCTCTCAACACAAGAGCCACCCAAGATATATACAAGAGCCCAACCAGGTATACATAAGCCAAGCAATGATTAAGTGCCCATTTGCAAAACATCCATAAGATCAACATCATACACCATTCACATACATCACAATAACCACAATCTTACAACCAAACATTAACTCACATCACATAACACATTTTCCGAATTCACAACCTGTAAGGCACCATTGAAACCATGATAAGAGCCAAGTGAATACAAATTATCATGGCATATGCCTATCACATACCAAACAATCATAAAATCACATGAGGCCAAAAATCCAAATAGCAATGCCAAGACTCGCAAACAACATCTCATTCACACTTAATTTAGAGAATTGCCTGGAACCGGTTGCCAACAAATTGCATACACTGTAACCATCATCAATCCCAACTCTCCAAGAATGAAAACCACACATAATCCATTCCAATTTTATCACAAATTCACCAATGAAGGAGAGCAATCCAAATCTACATGCAACATTCATCAAGAACCACAACTTAAATGAAAATTTATCCAAATCGAGTGCATACAATGCCTTCATGGCAAATCATCAAATCTTTCCCAAACTTAACCAAAACAAAATCTTGGCAAACCTCTTGGTTTCCAAATGATTTTTCACACAAAAACACACCCATTCCAAGCTTTCGTGCACCCAAATCAATTCCGGAAAACTTATGGACAACAAACCCTCATTTTTCAAGATTTTTTAAGAAAATAATGAAATCATTATCAAATTTTCTCAAACAAGTTGCAAAAGGTTTAATCCAATCCAGAAATGCTATTTCAACCATTTTCAATCCAATAAATCAAGCTCCATTGAAAGATTTTGGAGGAAATTCAAGAACTTACCTCTTCATGCCCAAAACCAAGAGATTAAGAAAAGATGAGAAATTCTTCACCAATCGAAACAAAAATCTGAGGAGAGGAAGAGCTCGGTGAGAGAAATCCATTGCTCAAGTACCCACAAAAAGATCTCCACCCAAAATTCTCCTTCAAGCCCAAATTCGATTTTCTCCCTTGAGGGTTTTCAAAAACTTGATAAAAATTAGAATTAGAATGAATGGATCCCTCAAAACATGAACTTTTTCCTATTTTAAAAGACTCTTATAAAATTATATAAACACATTAAAACAACTAAACTAAAACCATAAACTAAATTCTAAAATTAAAATCCGATCCAAAGAATTAAAATTCCCAATTAAAATAAAATGCCCAAACAAAACTAGTCGGTGACAACAACAAAATAACAATAATATTAACCGGCGACACCATCCAACCTACAATGCATAAATAAACTCATGCCAATCAGGGTCCATTACAAACATCATAAATCAAACAATGCAAACAATTCACAAGCCTCAACATACCAAGCAAGGCAGCTAGTTGTTACTAGCCAAAATAAACAATATGACAATTGTTGCCCAAACAAGAAACGACAATTGTGGCTTGGAAATTAGTTTGCCATATGATTAACTCCACATTTCACCACCGTCGGGGTTAAATTTTATTTTTATGTTGGGTACGCTCAGACTTGCTAATTTAGGTGAAGTCGATGCCCGATACCTGTCCACGTTAGTACAATAGCTGAAGCACATGTGTATATAATATCAAGCTGCGAAGGGGATCGAGACATTGTGTGGACCTCATGAATGAGTAACTACGACTTTGTCCCTCTTCGTACAAACACATCAGACAGGATCAAACATAACCAATAACATAAACATAGTAGTAACCAAGTATCAGTAGATACATGCTTTAGTACATTTGTGATTCGTAAACATGTAACCATCCTCATGAAACATCATGGCATCTACTAGAAAACACATTGTGCATATACGATTACTAATAAAACGTCTAAATAATCAACATACCATATTTCATCTAAACTAACATATCATCCTAATCAGTTATTAACCACAATTACCAAGTAACCATATTATTCAACAAGAATCATCAATATTACTAGATACCATTTTATCCACAATAACTATCATAACATCAATTCTCCAATCATAAAATAGGAATACATTAACACCAGGGTTACCTGGGGACGCGTCCCCGGCCTAAATCCCCAGGTTTCCGGAATGGGGACGTCCTGGGGACTTGGGGACGGCTTGGGGACATCCCCACGCCGTCCCCAATTTTCAAGATTTTGTGGGGAACGTCCCCGGGACTTGGGGACGGCAACCCAAAAAAAGGGGGACGGGAAAAAGTCCTGGGGACGGCTGGGGACGTCGTAGCCGTCCTCCGCGCGTCTCGGGGACGGCAAGACAAAAAAAAAAAAAA